>WAAF01020826.1:178574-189109 GCA_013400475.1 Tricholaema leucomelas | reverse complement strand
ATTGGCCTCTGCCCACCCATCCAGCCTGTCCAGGTCCCTCTGCAGGGCTCTCCTACCTTCCAACAGATCAACACCTGCTCCTAGCTTGGTGTCATCCGCAAACTTAATGATGCTGGACTCAATCCCCTCATCCAGATCATCAATAAAGATATTGAACAGGACTGGGCCTGTGATTGCTGTTTCTTTATTGTCAGTTCATTATTGACAGAAAAGAGTTATAAGTACTCTGAAACTTACCATTCTTCACCAGAATGTTGACATCTCAGTGTAATTGCAGAAGACGCTTTTCACCACGCTGCTTTATATAACTTCAAATTTCATTTTATCCACATAAAGTTCAAAGCCTCGGAAATATTGTTGTTTCAATTAATGCTGCTTCTTTCAAGACACCAATTCATTAAGTAGAATCAAGAAGTCAAATGAAGTATTGAAAGACAATTGTGGCACACAGGAATAAGTGGGATTTGTGGCACTAGTGGCATAATAGCAGATGATATGGAAAAACACAGAGATAAACTCAACACAAGCCAGTAATGGTCTCTGGCAGCCCACAAGGCAGCTTTATGCTGGGATGCATCAAAAGAAGTGTTACCAGAAGGATGGGGAAGGGATTCTACACCTCTGCTTAGCTCTCATGAGGCCCCACCTGGAGTACTGTATCCAGTTCTGGGACCCACAGCATATAAGGGACATAGAACTGCTGGATTGGGTCCAGAGGAAGACAATGGAGATGATCAGGTTGCTGGAGTACGTTGTCTATGGGGACAGGCTGAGAAGGCTGGGGCTGTTCAACGTGGAAAAAAGAAAGCTCTGGGGACACCTTACAGCAGTGTTTCAGTACCTTTAGGGGACCTACAGGAAAGCCAGGAAGGGATTTTTACAAAGGCTTGTAGTGATAGGATGAGAAGGAATGGATTGAAGCTTGAGGAGGGCATATTTAGACTGGAGATTAGGAAGAAATTCTTCATAGTGAGGGTGGTGAGACACTGGAACACGTTGTCCTGGGAGGTAATGCATGGAAGTGTCCAAGGCCCGGTTGTATGTGACCTTGAGTGACCTGGTGTTAAGGAAGGGTTTGAATCTGGGTTAGGAGTGAATTGTAATGAGGCCGACGTAAGTCATTATTAAATAGTTTATTAATTATACAAAGAAAACTTCCCCAAACTTACTTACAATTAACACAGGCAGATTGTATGATGCGGTTGGTAAAACTGTTTTGCAGAATGTGTATAGAGTCAAATGCTTTAGGGAAAGCCTTTGGAAACGTTTACAACTAGAGAGACTTGCAGCACAAGCTGCCGCTGAAAGGTTAAGCATCAACCTTTACAAAGTTGAGTAGAGAGAGTTAGGGTACTCACTGGTCACAAGTCTCAGTATTTGCACTCCAAAAGCATAACCAGGAAAATATATCTGGTGAAAGCCAGGTGGTGGACTTCAGGTGGTAATGTAACGTGGCTTTGCTGCTTGTTCAGTCCAAATTGAGCAGGCCCACGGACACGAGAGAGGTCTCCCGTGGCTCTCAGGAAGCCATCGGGTGGTCAGTAGCCATCTGGGCAAAGCAGGGTCCAGGTTTGAGGGCTGGAGCAGTCCGATTGAGTGCTGTGTACAGCAAGGAGTGGACTCTCGGGCTGGAACGGGGGGCTGGAGCGGCGGGACGGCAAGTACCAGTGTCGAAACTCGTTGCTACGTCGTTGCTGTCGTTGCTGTCGTTGCTGGGTCGTTAGCTATCTTGGGCTCGATCGGGCAAGGTCAGGCTGCCAGTCACAGACAAGTCCCCACTTAGGCGCGATGCAAAGTGTGGTGGCACACAGAGGCACCTAAAGCAAACAGCTAGCAAACAAAACAAAAGCAGCAGCAGCAAACAAGCAGTTTGCTAGGGTTTGAAGCATTTTGGCCAGTGTCTTTGACCAATAGCAACAGGCAAAACCACCCCTGGAACCAGTCCTGAATTATTTCTCCCAAAAAGGAAGATGCACAGGCCTAGGATCCTGACCTCTGTTTATCACAAAACAAAGCAAGCTGAAAAACAAGGCCAAATATGGGGTCTGTGATAGACTGAGAGGTGCCAAAGCTTTTGTCTGCTTTCCCACTTCTTCCATCTGGGAAGAAGAAGTGGGAAGGGGGGGCCAAGGTGGGTATTCAGACAGAGGTTTATGGCATGTGATGGATATGTGTTCTAGGCATCATTTGGACCTTCCACCATACCTGGTCTAGTGGAAGGTGTCCCTGCCCACAGTAAAGGGGTTTGAACTAGATGATCTTCAAAGTCCCTTCCAACCTAAACTATTCTATGAATCTATGAAAACCGTACCTAGAATATTGCTTAAGTCATGCCTGCTGTTGGAGACCCACCACTGAATGACTCCAAGATCAGAATTTTGTGCAGAACCAGCTAAGAGTGAGATGATACCAGGAATGTTTGCTTTTCTCAACCTATGTGACGTTTCTTCAGTTGTTCAAATTCAGTGAGTTTTACGTAGTTCTGATGCCATTCATGCATTCTAAAATCTTTGGACTTTAGGAAATAATTATATTTTTTTCTTTTAAGTATTGTTTTTACTGGCTAATCTTTGATTGTTATCTGGTCTTCCCCCAGCATTGCTGGTCCATTGACATTTTAAGTGCCATGTATGACTTGTGTGGGTAGTGCATAACTTTTGTGTGCTTTTGCTGGAATTTTTTGGGGTATTTTGATTTTAGAAATATTTCTACCATAATTTCATGCAACCACAAGAATACATATTTCTGCACATATTGTTTTGGTACTTAAGGACATTACACACATCACTTTCACTATCAAGAGCTAGAGTCTGCTATTGTCTGGATCCTGCAGCAGATTGTGAACAAGGATAAAAAGTCCTTTTTGATCTTTCAGAGGAATGTCCCCAGCTGCATCTCCACCCTCAGTGTTAGACAAATGAGAAATATAGATTCAGAAACTGTGTTTGAAATCCCTTAGAAGAGCTAGAAAATATAAAGTTAAGAAAGTAAATACTGTCATCTTCACCTTCCACTGCTTGATTGCATTATGGTTTTGTCATCATAGATGAAGCACCGACTTAGTTTCAAGGTCATGGTGATGTCAGACCTCCTGTACTGCCATTCTGCCCACGACCCTTCCTTTAACTCTCTACCAACACAAGCAACTGCTTCGCCAGTAGATACTTTCTTTTTTGTACTAGGATCAGTTAATCTGGCTTCTTGCCCTAATAACAGATGATAATACCTGGACTATAACTACAGTTATCAACAGGCCTGCAAAAAACACTGTAGCATCTCTAATCAAATTACATTAATACTGATTTTCAACATCAAAGAAGAATAATGTTTTTTTGCCGTTCCTAGCCTTAGAGAATCTGTAAAACCTCAAATATAAAGTAGATGTTCCTTTATTCAAAGAAGATGGGAAAAAAAAAATCCAATTGTATTATCTTTTCCTAGTTGATATGCCCCATGCACCATCCATGCACACGTTCAATGTCAGATTGAACAGAGCTCTGAGCAACCTCTGCTCTAGGTGTTCACTGCAGGGAGTGTGGACTAGATGGCCTTTAAAGGTCCCGTCTATCCCAAGCCATTCCGTAATTCTGTGATGCTTTCAAGTAAAACTTGCAAGTCTGGAGCTCTAACTCACACAGTGGTGAATAAACACTTTTAGCTATTACAGTATCACAGTATCACCAAGGTTGGAAGAGACCTCACAGATCATCAAGTCCAACCCGTTACCACAGAGCTCAAGGCTAGACCATGGCACCAAGTGCCACGTCCAACCTTGCCTTGAACAGCTCCAGGGACGGCGACTCCACCACCTCCCTGGGCAGCCCATTCCAGTGTCCAATGACTCTCTCAGTGAAGAACTTTCTCCTCACCTCAAGCCCAAACTTCCCCTGGTGCAGCCTGAGGCTGTGTCCTCTCAAGAATTTCACACTTCATGTGCTGGAGTTTCCAGACACAAAATGCAACAGAAATGTATCCACTACCTTTTATTACCACATACTGGAAGTTACTTTTTGAAAGTATATAATTTTGAAAGGGAAAGATAGATTCTTTTTTTTTTTAGTGTTGGGTACCCTTGGAGCAGTAAACAAGTGGAGAAGGTCTTTCAGAGTACTATGTTTTTTCTATCTGTTTGTTTGTTTTAATAGGTGATTGTCTTCAGTGTTTTGTAAATCTCTGCTGTAATACAAGCCTAAAAAAAAACATTTCCTGAAACTCCCCCACGTTTTAAATAACCACCCCACATCTATTGTTCTCCTGTTTTAAAGTTGCTGTTTGTCTAATCAGGAAACAGAAAAGCTGATGTGTGATTGTGGTGATCAGACATCCAGCTTGAAATAAAAAATGGGGAAGGAACAAGGTGAAGAGTCTGTAAATATTCTTCATCTATACTTTTCATCAAATAGGTACACTCTACTGGCTTACTTAGAGAAAACGTCAAGCATGCAGAGTGTGTAGAAGAAAATGGAGAGTTTGCTATAAGCTGGTACAGATTGATAAAGCCTTCTCAGATCTCATTGCCATGAAGGACTAGCCTCAAGTGGTACGCAGTCCCTGCCCTGCTGAAAGGTCCTTCTGGCCTTTGGGCTCTGCAGAACCACATTCATCCATGAAATAGACGGCTGTCTCCGGTGCCCTTTGGAGCTTTAATTTGATCCCAGCTGTTTGGAAACAGGATAGGAACATGGCACTTTGCAGTGGATAACACATTTTCATAATGATTTTGAGAGGCATTGTCTGTCTTTTAGTGTATACTCTTGGCTCCTCATTCCTATGCATTATGTCTTTACCAGCTCTCAAATTTGACGTTTGTTAAAATGAAGAAATTTTTTTCTATATATAGGTGGGCATTTATGTTTCCCCAATAGCAAGAAGAATGTGAAATAGTTTACAAGAAACAAAGGCCTTCTTCCCTGCAGCTCAGGAGCTATAGGTCATATAACAAAGAAGAACATGACCCATTGAAATGTGCTGGATATCTCAAGGGATTCAGCTCAGGAGACTGGAAGGACAGTGCACATTATCCACTTAGGTTGTTTAGTCTTATGACATGAATTTCCTAGGAAATGCTCTTGGTAGGAAAATCATCTGTTAAGGACAAAAAGCTTCCAAGGACTTCCTGCAGGAAACAGTTCCCGTCAGAGACAAGTTTATAGCAGAAGCTATTCTAGTGCGTGGGGAGGAAAGCAATCTCTTCTCTGTAACTTCAGGAATAAACATGCAAAGTGCCTTATAGGAGGATAATAGATGACTTACTAAATAGAAAATACATCCATAAAAGCATGAAAGGAAAAGGCTAAGAAGTGTGTTTGGGATATCTGATGTTTCAAGTTCCTCATTGGTCTGCTTCTGATTATCTCACAGAAGTAGCATTAGCATTTATAAAATAAACTCCTTGTGGTCATGTCAAAGCCCCAGCTCTTCATCTTTTTACCCTCAAAGCTGAGAGGAACATTTACTTCCTTTCTTTACATATGATTGCCATCATGGATTTATTCTAGTTGGAGAGCTATAGCTTGTGGTGTTCTTGTTCAGCATTTTCATCAGTGATCTAGATGAAGGGACAAAGCATGCCCTCAGCCAGTTTGCTGATGATACTGGCAGGAGTGACTGATACCCCATCAAAACATGCTGACATTTAGTGAGACCTGGACAGGCTGAAGACCTGTGCAAAGGAAACCTCATGATGTTCAACAATGGCAAGTGTAGAGTCCTGTACCTGGGGAGGAATAATCTGCTGCACCAGTGAGGGTAAGGGGTGACCTGCTGAAAAGTAGCTCCACAAACAAGAATCTGGAAGTCCAGGTAGGCTACAAATTCACCATGAGCCAGCAGTGTGCTGTCATGGCAGAGAAGGCCATGAGAGACCAAAGATGGTCTTCTGGGGTGCATTAAGAAGTGGTGTGGCCAGGAGGTTGAGGGAGAGCGTCCTGTTCTTTACTCTGACCTAGTGAGGTCACATCTGCAGTACTGAGAGAAAAGGTGGGGCTGGATCTAGTTCTGTGTTCACCAGCTCAAGAGAGATAAGGAACTACTGGAGAGAGTCCATTAGAGGCTACAAAGATGCAGAGGGGACTGATGCATCTCTGTGAGAAGGAGAGGCTGAGAGCCCTGAACTGCTGAGCCTGGACAAGAGCAGCCTGAGAGGGGATCTGATCAATGCTCAGCAAGAGCTAAAAGGCCTGTCAGGGACAAGAGGACAGGGCCAGGCTTTTGTCAGTGATGCCTAATGACAGAACAAGGGGCAATAGGCATGGACTGGAACCAGGAGGTTGTTTGCTGTAAGTGTACTGGAGCCCTGGAGCAGGGTGCCCAGAGAGGTTGTGGAGTCTCTCTGGAGAGATTCCAAACCTGCCTGGCCATTGTGACCATGGGCAGCCTGCTGTGAGTGACCCTGCTTTAGCAGGGGGTTGGATTCATGATCTCCAGAGCTCCTGCTGGCTCCCACAGTGATGGATTTCAGTGATTCTCCGATTATTCACAAGATATTTCCTAGGTTCATGAGTGAACAAATAAGCTGCTGTCTTAAATGCTTCTTTCTAAAGGTTAGTATTTCACAAGGTGTTTTGCATGCAGTCTACTCATCTAAATGATCACCATGTGTTTCCTGACAGTTTGGGAGTGTTGCTGGTTTGCCTTGGTGACGTCACCAGTGGCATGTTTACCCTACAATGGATCTGAAGTTCAGGGCAATAGGTGGATCTCTTCCCATGGTTTGCAGAGTGGTCAGGACGAAGCTTCAGACAGGTTCTCTTCCCTACAGCTGACTTCTTAGTATAATCTTGATTATTCTTTTTCTGTATTTCCAGCAAAGTGTAGTGGATTGCTCAATCCTTTTCTAATTTAGAAACAAATATTAGGCAGTTGAATAATGTCTTAATGTATACTCTGATCTTGCATGTGTGGATAAAGATGAGCACACTCCACAGGGAATTGTAGCTATAGTAACAATCATCATCATCATCATCATCATCAAAGATATTCCTTTTAGATAATTTAAAGCTAATCTGTCTGCAGCATAGGTGTTGTAGCAAAGAAAAGCTCTTGCACTGGATAGGGAAGAAACAAATGGACCTTTTACATTATAAATGAATTTGTGTGAAGCTAAATGCTTTTAAAAAAATATATTCTCTAGAATGCTGTGTCTGCTGTCAGTGTTAGAAGGTGAATATTCAGTCAGTCCAGCAAATAATATAAATATTTGTGTAATTAATGAGACCAGACATGATTCTGATGAAGAAAACAGGGCTTACAGGTAGAAAAACAGAAGTGGAAACGAAGTATCATACCTGGGTGGAATTATAGATACAGATGGTAGATGTGTACATATCTGAGAAGAAGAGGAAGAAAGGCAAACTGTAAGATATTAGACAACTCATGGCTGTTTTGCTGTCCTGTACCTTGTACTAAGTCCCATCACACCCTAGCCCCAGCAGTAAATTAATTAAAGTAATTTCAAATAAAAATATTGCCTTTGTGAAATAATTAAATTTTACCCGTCAACATTACCAGACTCACCCCCCCACACTTAAGGGAAATCACCCAGACTGGACTCAGCAGCTGGAAATTAAGGAATGAAGCCATATTTACAGCTTAGCACAATATACAGGCATATATATACAAATATATACAGTTTTATACAAACTAAAACTAACATAGAAACACAGAACCCCTTCCAGAAACAATCGGAGTCCCCAGGAGGACTCCCAGCCCACACCCCCTTCCGCCTCCCTCTTTTCCTCCCTTCAGTAATAACCAGATCAACCCACATATATTTCACATGATAAATCTGGAGATCTGAGGTGAGATGTCAAAAAGAGACGACAAGGAGGTTAGAGGAAAAAGGGGTTAGGTGGATTAAAGAGTTAAAGGCAGAGTCATCCAGAGACCAAACCACTAGAAAGAGGGCACAGTCCAAAGTGAGAGCTGAGCAGTGTGTGTGTGTTGTGTGTGAAGTGCCTGTTTTATCTATATTTTGATGAGTTGCGTTTCTCAGCAAAAGAATGGTGATACAGGGCACATGCTGGTTTTCTTCTTTCTTTCTCACAGCTAAGGATTTAATTTCTCTCAGTAAAAGTTAGGCTCAGACCAGCACAGTGACTTGTTTATTCAGTGCTTCAGGGCACTGTGGTATTCAGTTTGTATGTCCCTTTATATGTATTATTTCCTTCATAAAGTTAAATTATCTGTGTTCCTAGTTACAGCCCCAAACATAAACTGTTACCTGAATACTGTGATGAGTTAGGAAATGATGGCAAAATATTTCATTTGCCTATTCAATTCCTTACGTAATGGACCCAGAATCAGTCTGCAGCTGAAGAGGAAACAAAGAAAATTGGGCGCTGTCACACAAACAAAGGAAGCCTAATAAGGTTGGAACTAAATGTATAGGAGAAATCGATGTCAGAAGAGTTAGCTTCTGGAACCATATATAATAAAACTGAAAAAAGTACAGAGTGAAAGGATTTACTGCTTTGGCTTTGACTTACTGGATTTTCAACCGATGGTTAGTCGAGAATATGTAGGGTGTATTTCAATCAGTTGCACCCTTAAAATAGGCAAAAAAATATTGTAGTGTATTTTTTTCATTTTAAATAAACATAGTCTCTCTCCAGAGAAGACTCAGCAACCTCTCTGACAGTCTGCTTCAGGGTTCCAGCAACCTCACAGCAAAGAATTTTCTTCTCCTGTTCAAATGGAACCTCCTGTGTTCCAGTTTGTGCCTGTTTCCCCTTGTCATGCCACTGGTCACCACTGAAAAGAGCCTGCCCATCCTCTTGCCCCGCAACTGTTGGATGCTCTCATTCTTCTATTCTCCAGACTAAACAGCTCCAGATCTCTGATCCTTTCCACCTCTCAGTGATGCGCTGGTCACCTTAGCATCTTTGTTGGACTTTCCAGTAGTTTCTTATCTCTCTTGAATATGGAGAGCCCAGAACTAGACACAGTACCCCAGATGTCACCTCACTAGGTCACAGTGGAAGGGGAGGAGAACCTCCCTCCACCTGCTAGACACATTCTCCTTAATGCACCAGGATCAAGTATGTTCTTTTCTTCTTCTACCTCTGTCAATAAGAGCTGAGTATTCTTCCTGTGGAGAATTAGGCAGTAGCCAACTTGCTATGATCTCTGTAGCACGTCACCCACCCTCTAATTTTACACTGCTGCCAACCACTTTGAAAGATTGGCAGCAGTGTAAGGAGCTGGGTTTACTTATGTGAGAACACCAATGGAAAATGTAACAGCAATAAGCAAATATTTGAAATGTTCTTAGTGAGGCCCCATTTGTAACATTGCATCCAGTTCTGGGAGGGACAGAGATCTACTTGAGAGAGTCTAGCGGACGGCTAAGGATGAGGAAGGGACTGGAGCACTGTCTGATGAGGGAAGGATGAGACATCTGGGTCTGTTTAGTCTGGAGAGGAGAAGACTGAGAAGGGATCTAGTAAATGTTCATAAATATCTGAGGGGTGGGAGTCAGGAAGGAAGGAAGGGATAGGGGCAGCCTCTGCTCACTTGTGCCCTGTGGTAGGACAAGGGGCAATGGATGTAAACTACAGCACAGGAAGTTCCTCCTCAACTCGAGGAAGAACTTTTTTACCGTAAGGGTTGTAGAGCACTGGAACAGGCTCCCCAGAGAGGTTGTGCAGTCTTCTTCTCTGGAGACTTTCAAGAACTATCTGAATGCATCCCTGTGTGACCTGCACTAGGTTGTGTGGTCCTGCTCTGGCAAGGTGGTTGGACTTGAAGATCTCCAGAAGTCCCTTCCAACTCCCAACATTCTGTGGTCTTGTGATAAAAAGATTGATGATGATGGTGATAATGATAATGATGATGGTGTAATTTTCTTCCTCTCTACTCTCTTATTTGTGCCAGGTAGTAACAACAAGGGCACATGGCCATGAAACTACAGCGTAGGAGGTTCAGACTGAGTATTAGGAAAAACAATTCACTAGAAGGAAATAAGGAGCTGAAACTGTTGCCCAGAGAGCTTTGGGACTTCCAGTGTGGTAGGGTTTTGAAGTTCAGCTAGACATATCTATACTGACCTGATTAGTGGACTGCCTCTCTGAGTGGACTGAATGGTCATCTAGTCAGTTTTCCTGTGGTTCTGTTATTTGATGTGTGGGACATCAAGGGGAACAAGAAGAACTTTTTCAGGTATATCAGTGAGAAAAGGAGGACCAGGGATAACGTGGGACCCTTCCAGATGGGAAAGGGAGAGCTGGCGACAAGGGATGTGGATAAGGCTGAGGTGCTCAATGCCTTCTTTGCCTCGGTCTTCAATGGCAAGGACTCCAACCGTGATGTCCGAGTCACAGGGGACAAAAATAAGGCCTGGCAGAAGGAAGCTCTGCCCACTGTAAATGAAGATCATGTTCGTGAGCACCTAAGGAATCTGAATGTGCACAAATCCATGGGGCCTGACGAGATCCACCCACGGGTCCTGAAGGAAGTGGCAGATGAAGTTGCTAAACCACTGTCCATTGTGTTTGAAAGGTCATGGCAGACTGGTGAAGTTCCTGCTGACTGGAAAA
>WAAF01020826.1:131872-177875 GCA_013400475.1 Tricholaema leucomelas | reverse complement strand
AGCAGCTCTGCTATGAGGACAGGCTGAGAGAGTTGGGGCTCTTCAGCCTGGAGAAGAGAAGGCTTCGAGGAGACCTTAGAGTGGCCTTCCAGTATCTGAAGGGAGCCTACAGGAAGGCTGGGGAGGGACTATTGACAAGGTCTAGTAATGTTAGGATGAGGGGGAATGGGTTTAAGCTGGCAGAGGGGAGATTCCGACTGGATGTTAGGAGGAAGTTCTTTACAGTGAGGGTGGTGAAGACACTGGAACAGGTTGCCCAGGGAGGTTGTGGATGCTTCCTCGAGGCCTGGAGGTGTTTAAGAGCAGGCTGGATGAGGCCTTCAGCAGCCTGCTCTAGTGGGAGGTGTCCCTGCCTATGGCGGGGGGTTGGAGCTGGATGATCCTTGAGGTCCCTTCCAACCTAAACTATTCTATGATTCTATGAATCTATGATAAGTTCTATTCTCAACCCACCAATTGTCATAGATGGATAGACAGACAAACATGTAAACAACAGCACCCGCATGGCACTGAGGTCCTGATTTTTAGGGAAAACATCAGATACTACAGAGCTAATGATAAGAAGAATTATGTGGATATTAGGGATACTTAGGAATGTCTTTGGAGCACTGGCTGCAGTTTCTCATGTTTCATCTCTGCAGAGTGGTCTCCGTGCCTCCGTGCTTAGCATCATTACATTATGAAAGCTGACCTGAATGTTTCTGTGAAATAAATGCATCTGAAGTTTTAATTGCCTCTAGGAAAATAACTGTTCCCTTTTCCTCCACCCACACATTTCCTGCACAAGAACTCTCTATAATACGCAAGCCTGATGTTTCACCAGCATGAGAAGGATATTTTCTTCACCATAAATGCAGATAAGACCTTCTTGGGGGGCTCTCAAAACTTACTTTGTTATCTTATTTTGCATGCAGATTCAGTGGCCTCCAAGCAACTACTTCAGAAAGAGTGAATGGCATTACTGCTTTTCTCTCTCAGAGTTTTATTATTAGTTAACATTGTAGTTTTATGTAATTTTAGCATAAACCATAATAAGCTAAGATTTCATTCTGAAGTAACACTCCACAGGAATTCAGTTCCAAAAAATGTATCAACTTTTTTTTTTCCCTGAAGTGCTATGTGGAACATAAAGTCCTTCTTTATATTTTACTTTATGCTTCACATTTTAGATAGGTGTCACTGTAGGAAATTATTCCAGGGTTTGGGATGTCACCCAGCTGATGAGTCTTGAAGGAATGTGAGTTAAAGGACCACTACCCAGCCTTAATTTATAGGATAACTCTTTGAAATGATAGAAGGAAGAATTTAGAGAAGGGGTATGAAGAACTTGTACAGGACTGGGAGAAAGAAATCCAGTCTTTTAAACATATGATTCTTAGAGACTAATGCATGAAGATCTTGCAAATGTCACTGTCAGTGGATTCTTTATGGAAGTGCTTTCTTCCACAGAAGCATTGCAGACTTCATCAGGTCACATTAGGACTAAAGATGAGCCAGCTTGACAAAAGAAAACTATGACTTAGTGAAACAGTGACTCAATATGAAAACACAGTTTTGTTTTTAATTAAAAGAATCCTTAATATAAAGTTGGGAGATATCTGGACAGCAGCAAAACCTTTTATGCCACAGCATGCATTCAGTTACACCTTATATACTCAATATGTTTTGATTTGGTCAGCCAGAAGCCTATTAGCTAGACATCAGTTTTACAATTAAAATCAGCTACTTTAAGACAAAATTTAGCTCAGAGATAGTGAAATTAGGCATACTAGTTCAAACGATTGTCTGCTAATCCAGAGAAGGAAAAGCAGCAAATCTTTTCACTCTTAGGAAGGTATTTCATACAGTGGCACAATGAAACCAAAGTAGCAAAAGAAAAGGGAAACATACCATAAAAATTAAAGTGTGAACAATGCAAGTAAGTGATATTGCACCTCAGTGCTAATCTTCACTTGCATTTTCATTATGACCCTGGCAGGGAAAAAAAAGCGAATGCAGCTTTTGATTACGCAGATTTAGAGGTTATTGGTGCTTCAGAGAACTAATGTGTCCTATACAGTGAAGTGTAGCCCAGGCCAACCTCATGAAATTCAGCAAGGTCAAGTGTATGGTCCAGCACCTGGGTCAACACAATCCCAAGCACAAACACAGGCTGGATGGTGAATGGCTGGAGAGCAGCCCTGAGGAAAAGGACCTGGGGGTCTGGGTTGATGAAAAGCTCAACATGATCCGGCAGTGTGCACGTGCAGCTCAGACAGCAACTGTGTCCTGGGCTGCATCAAGAGAAGTGTGGCCAGCAGGGCAAGGCAGGGGATTCTGCCCCTTTACTCTGCTGTCATCATACTTCACCTGCGTGCATTCTGGAGCCCCCCAACACAAGAAGGATGAAGATGATCAGAAGGATGGAGCACCTCTGATATGAGGACAGGCTACAAGAGTTGGAGCTCATCAGCCTGGCTTTGAGTAGTCCTTGTAGTGACCTTCCAGTATGTGAAGGGAGCCTACAGGAAGGCTGGGGAGGGACTATTTACAAGGTCTTGTAATGACATGGTGAGGGGTAATGGGTTTCAACTGACAGAGGAGAAATTTAAACTAGACATTACGAAGAAGTTCTTTACAGTGAGGGTGGTGAAACACTGGCACAGGTTGCCGAGGGAGGTTGTGGCTGCGCCCTTCCTGGAAGTGTTCAAGGACAGGTTGGATGAAGCCTTGAGCAACCTGTTTTAGTGGGAGATGTCCCTGCCTATGGTGGAGGGTTGGAACTAGATGATCTTTCAGGTCCTTTCCAACCTAAACCATTCTATGATTCTAAGTGGATGCTGTTTAGTCTGTGGAATGGCTTAAGAAGAATTGTGTGAGGTCTGACAACACTAAGTGCAGAATTGTGCACTAATAGTGAAGGAAGTTCTGCTTTAAGTTAGTAAGTTATATTAACAGGCTGAAAGTTGTAACACTTATCCTAAAGAAGTACAGACTGAGATGGGTGTATCTCAGGACAAATGCAAGTCACCAGTATGGTACAAGCTCGAAATAAGCAAATATGATGCTAATTTTGTACCTGACAGCAATATGAATGCCATTATAGAAGTTACTGGTGACACATTATTTAATACAGTGTGAACATTTCTGAGACCAAGGGATGAATTCTATATATGGTAGAAGTAGAAAGAAAGTATTAGTGGTGGACAGGGATTTAAAAATCTTACTTCAGAAGCTTGGGGGTATTTCACATGTCAGCAATCATCTATTGTGTGTATGTGCACTGGCCTCAGTCCAGCAGCTGTGTAATCACACCAGCATCATGCTGCACACAAAATAATACATCCTGTCTCTCAGCAGGCATTTTTCAGAGACTTCAGTCCATTTAGAGAGTTGGCTGTAGCTCAGAACAGCTTTTCAAGTGCCAACACCTTGGTTCTGCTCAGAAGGCAAAGTGATGTGAGGACACAAAGTGGGCATTAAGCATCACTTTCAAAGTTAAATTCCCTTTGACCACATCTATGAGCTCAGTGCTCTGCCAGCTGTGATTTGTATAGGCAAGCAGTTAAACATCCACCCTTGTCAAAAACACAGAGTGTGGCTGTGATCTCATACCACTACATTCTTTGAGATTTTCAGTGTTTCCTTCCATTATCAAAAGAACCATGAATGTAAGGAGTGTGCTAACTGTGCTGTTGCACATTCATTCCACAGTCAGTCTGTTTGAAAGTACTTAAGTGTAATGTTGCCAGTGTTTTCTTTTCATACTGAATTCTTGTGATGGAGAAGGGTTGGGTTTTTGGTTTTTTGGGCTTTTTTTGTTCTCCAAAGGGGAACATGTCGACAGTTAAATGTGAGATCTGAATATAACCACTTAGTAGCAACTCTCTCAGGAAGCTTTCTAGTGCATGTGAGGACTGCAAATCATTTGTGTCTGGAAAGAGTTGAGCAACTGTGAAGCTGGAGCTAACCACAGTTGGACGAAAATTGCTAAATGATGTTGTCTTTATTTTGAGCAAAATGTCAAGTGTTGCTCTTTTGCCTTTGCCTTGACAAAGGTCAATTGGATTTTAAAAAGCACCAAATCAACTTGTACTGTCAGCTGATCATTTGTTTAAATCTTCGGGTGTGTTGTTTTGCTGCTACAACAGAGTCATGAAGAGTTTTGGTAACTAAGTTGTTTTAGATCCTGAATGCAAAACTGGAAACCACGCTGATATTTACTCTCATTGTGCTTTTTATGTCTTTGTGAAGGAGGTTGGGTGGAAGGCTTAGTTTCAGGAGGAGTATCATTTTGCCTCTATCTGTTTGAGTATGTGTGAAAATAAAACATCATCTACTGCAGGCTTCCTAATGTTGTGATTGTGCTTTAGAAAACATGCAACAGGGAAGGAAGTAGGCTAAAAATTGAAACACTTATCCTAAAATATGCTCAGATGCTTGGCATATCCTGTAGATGATTTTAAAAGCTCAGTATTTCTTATGCTCCACCACCTCTGGTACCAATGTTTTGAAAAGAGAATTGACATTTGTATTGGCAGATTGATTTGTTTCTCAGTGTGAGTGGAGCCAGCAACTCTTACAGGACCATTTTACTCAATCCTGACTGCTGAAAGACAACAAGAAAACAGTGATTCTCACTATGTTTTCCTGGAGAGCATTGTTATTTTCACTCTATCTTTTGTGTCACTGCTTATGATTAGCTGAGCAGGCCAACCACTGTGACAGAAGTTTTTAGTTCTTGAAGGAAGTAAGTGCTTATAGATCAATATTCAGTTCCATCATACAGTTTTCATCAGTGAACAAAAATGGGTTAATCAGACTTCTAGGCACCTAAATTAATTTGGGTTCTAAAGGTGGTTTGCATTTTTTTTTTGGGGGGGGGGGGTGGTTGTTAAAGTGAGAAGTGTGATTCTGGAGGATGCTTCACCAGGCACAGATGAGGTTCCTGCTTTCTTACTACTTCCAATTAGTACTGCATTCCAATATTTAGGCTCTTTGTACTGTAATGTTTTATTGAATAGAATTGGCATTGTTGTGTGGAAAAACAAACAAGACAATCAAACAAAAAACCCAAACAACCCCAAAACCCCACAAACAAAACCCATCAACATGAAAAAGTGAAAATAATGAATAGTGATCTTAGAAACCAGTTACTTTCAGGTTGCTCTGTAATGATAGAGTGCTTTATCCTTTCTTTATCACAGTGAGTTTTTTGCTGATGAGCGTTTGCTGGAGTCCTGAGAAACAGACTCAGATTAGGAATGCCTTGCTTTAGCTGGGAACCTATGTACTGTTCCTCAGTAAATGCTATTACTGAGATGAAGAAACTGTGATTACATGTCAGATGTAGTGCTCTAGAGTTCATGAATGGGTCAGGGTTTCATTGTGCTCGATACTGTGCAAACAGAGAACAAAATTATGTCCATGCCCCAAAGCGGTTATAAATTCTGGTCTGAGTTAGGTAATGGACATAAAGGACTCGCAGCACAAGCAGAGAGGCCAACATGACAGGCAGGCAACAGTCTTTTGCAGCCAGACACGTTAAGAGGAGGTCAACAAGAAGGTGAGCAGGTTGGATATTTAACTGTTTGTCTATAAAAGTTGTAACTGACAGTGCACTGCCCTGTTTGAAGTGCTATGTGGTGGAAGGATTAGAGGCAATGACAGTAAGTTGAAATAAATTTCAAGTACACTGAGCTGAGTCAAGGAGGAGTACAGGACTGTTTTTGTGCTGTAAAACCACGCTAAGGAATGTTTTCAACAAGCAGTGAAGGTTCTCCTCTACTTCCCCTGGCAGGAATTCAGTCCATTTTTCTGATTCTGATTCCACAGGAACACAGGATGGTGAGGCTTAGAAGGAACCTCTGGAGATCGTAGAATGGTTTAGGTTGGAAGGGATCTCAAAGATCATTTAGTTCCAACCCGCCCCTGCCATAGGCAGGGACACCTCCCACTAGAACAGGTCATTCAGTCCAGCCCTCCTGCTAAAGCAGGGTCATCCACAGCAGGTTGCCCAGGATCACAGTGTCCGGGTGGGTTTGGGAAGTCTCCAGAGAAGGAGACTCCACAACCTTTCTGGTCAGCCTGCTCTAGGGATCCAGCAACCTCACAGCAAAGTTCTCCTGTTCAGATGAAACCTCCTGAGTTCCAATTTGTGCGGGTTGCTTCCTGTCCTGTCACTGGGCACCACTGAAAAGAATCTGGCCCTGACTTCTTGCCTTACATTCTTCAGCTATTGATAATCATTGAGAAGATTCCCTCTCTGTGATCTTTTCCTGCTGGATGGCAGCACAACTTTCTGGGGTGCCAGCCACTCCCAATGCTGTGTCATCACCAAACTTGCTCCAGGGTTGTTCTTGAGGATGCTGAACAAGAGTGGACCATTTATTGGCTGCTGGGGAACCTCATGAGCTGCAGACATCCAACTTATGTCACATTCCTGATTTAGTCCTGAAGACAACTCTGTCCTTACACACCTGCTTCTTTGTCCCCTTCTGCATACATTTTAATGTTATAGTATCTAGTCACCACGTACATTGAGAAGAGGAAGTCTGCTAGCATCTATCCCAGCATGTCCTTGCCTGTCTCAGAACTCTTTTTGCTTCTCCCCATCCCCCACCTCCCCAAGAAGTAGGTAATGTTGGAAGGAGAAGCAAATAATTTGTGTCCACATTTCCACAAGGGCTTTGTGAATGAGTGCAGTGTATTTGTCCTTCATGTATGCTACCATAGTACAGGATGTGGTGAGGTTGTGGACTCATGTGAGATTCTTTGAGCACTTGAAGAGCACTTCGACAAAGACACAGAGATTTAAGAAAGAAAATAAATGTGAGAAATGTAGTATTTTCACTAGTATGATGTAGATTTTAAGCTCATATGATGTAAAGACATTTCAAAGCACTTGTGATTAGTAATTTTCCACTCCTGAAAATTATCATGAGAGGATGTATTGATAGAAAACATGAAGAGGATAATATGTCATATTTAATGCCTCTCCTTTTTGTAGTTCACCTGTCCAGTAGAGAGTCCATGTCTGCTCTGCAGCAGCGTAAGTTACCAGCCTGTCAATCTTCGTAGTATCTTTCTGAGAAGGGTATTATCATCTCTGTTTTATGGATGGCTGAAATAAAAGACATGGAAAGATAAATGACTTGTGGAAGGCCAAGATATTTGCTAGTACAGGAAGCAAATGTAATGATTCCTGTGTTTGAGATTTGTGCTTAGTTTATTAAACCACATTACTACCAATCTCTTAGTCTCTATTGCCCCAAGTATTTTATTTTTCAAATGGATTTTGTTCTCTAAGTGGAAGCCAAATTTAGTGCTTCTAGGTCATTAAATCTCTGTAACAGTGGAAAGTAGGAGTTGTGGGATGAATGATTTTCAGTACAATCTAAATAAAGACCCTCCTCTTCCTGGAAATATCTCTTTCTGGATTGCTTCAGGTTGCAACCTTCTGTTCCATTGTCAAACAGCACATAAAAATGATTTGTAATAGCTAAAATGCCAAGGATGGGCTGGAAAAAAATAATGCAGGACTTAACATTAAATGACTTCTAACTTGCCTGGAAATTTCTCCTTGCACAATATTAAACAATGCAAGAAGAAAACAAAAATTAATACTCCCAGGATCATAGTCACAGCTTTCTGCCAAGAATGTGATTTCTGTGTGTCACTTGTAATGACTGAGCCATCTAGAACATAAAAAGTTTATTTTTATTAGCTTTGTTCATGTAACTCCCAGGTTCTGTATACTGCAGGTTTAAAGAAAGTTGACCTGGCTTCTTCATATCACTTCTCAGATGATGATTCCAGGTATCCTCTTCCTTAGTGTTCTTTAGACTGGGTCAGTGACACTTCCTTAGTGTCATTCAGCTGGGTCATGTTTTGGTTTGCGTTAAAAGTTACTTTGTATTAAAACTTAGGGTTTACTAAAGAACAGGCTCTTTGGTTTTGTTGAACAAAGTCTGCTAACATCCAGTGGGTTGGACTGTACTTATCACTACAGCCAGGCCAGAAAAACTACAGTAATCTGCAGAATATAGTAGTTGTGTCTACACCATATATTAAAGATCCGCCAACCCTTTGGAAGCTATGCATAAATAGAACCTTGAAACAGCTTCTGACTATTAGCATTAATAGTAATGGTTACACCTCCTAGAACCACAGTGGCTTGTCTCCACATACCTACCTTCTTCCTCACTGTCACTTCATGCTTTTCCTTAGGAGTATTTCAAAGCTACAGGCAGTGAAGGCATAAAAATGCCTTGAATAAGTGACATTCTTGTGTGGGCCAGTGTACTACCAGACATTTCATGCCTTTTTTTTTTTTTGACTAGTAACTTACTTGTATGCTGGTTTATTTTACTACAGCATTTGTATACTAAAGTCAGAGTGTGTGTGTGAGATGAAATCATAATCTCCAGTTACTTTTTTCCTGCTTTCTACGAAGTTTTCCAAACCTTTTTTTTTTTTTTTAATTCTTTTCCCTGCTAGATTCCTTTCAAATTAAGAAACTCAACTTTACTCTCCTGTAAAGACAAAATATAACAAAGTAAATTACCCCCCCTCCTTGGGGGACTGGATGGGGCCTAAAATAACCTGGTCTAGTTGAGAGACATCCCTGCCCATGGCAAGGAGGTTGGATTAGATGATCTCTGAAGTCTCTTCCAGCCTAGACATTCTATGAAATGCATTTTGTGGCCTTAATTCATACTGGTATGAATTCATACTGAATTCATATTGGTATGAACTCCATTGTATGTTTATACTTTTAATAGAGGAAAAGATTTCCCTATTGTCATCTTCGCCATAACTTTTACATTCACTAATGTAATTTTTCTTCTAATTTCCTGTTTAGTTTTCCATATAATAATTAGTTACTGGAACAAGTAGCCTAGAGAGGTGGTAGATGCCCCATCCCTGGAAACATTTGAGGTCAGGATAGATGGGGCACTGAGCAGCCTGGTTGCAGATGTCAGTGATCACTGCAGGGCAGTTGGACTAGATGACCTTTAGCAGTCTCTTCTGATCCAAACTGTTCTGTGATTCTATGATTACACACAAAAGGCTGTGAGTGCAGGTACAAGTAACTGAATGCGTATGCTTTGAGTAGTTCTGTGTCTGAATTCAGAGGTAGGTCCATGTCTAACATCTGAGGTGGAAATTCATCTGTACTTTAAAATTTGCCTTACTCACTGTGTTTGTTCAGAGAATAGTTGTGCCTGTGCCTGTAGCTCTGTAGTAACACAGTCATAGCTATAGACAGTTATGGCAGAACACAAGTTAATATGTGTTTATGCTGCCTAGCAAATACTTACTGTATCTTATACGACACCGAAACCACCTTAACAAAACCCTCACTGGCTATAGCTTTCAAATACGCCTAAGGAAAAGCACAGTGACAGTGAGGCAGAAGGTAGGTATGTGGGGACAAGAGGCTATGGTTCTCCTCTGAGAGCACTTGGAGAAACTGGCCTGGCTGGTTTGAAGAGTGTTATAGTATTACATTACACTGAAGTTTTCTGAGTGAGCCTGCAGCAAGAACCACCATCCTGGTGGTGATGATGGTGAAAGGGATACTGTAGAGAACATAAGAAAACAGAAAGCAGAAGCAGCTGATGCTGTTTTGATAAGGGAGATGGTAGTTAGATAGTAATTTGACTCAATGTTCTTAGAAGTCTTTTCCAGCTGAAGTAATTCTGTGATGATTAGTGTGGCCAGCAGGTCTAGGGAGGGGATTCTCCCCCTCTGCTCCACTCTGGTGAGACTCCACCTGGAATATTGCATCCAGTTCTGGAGCCCCCATTACAAGAAGAATGTGGACATGCTGGAGCGTGTCCTGAGAAGGGCCACAGGGATGATCAGAGGGCTGGAGCACCTCTCCTGTGAGGACAGACTGAAAGAGCTAGGGCTGTTCAGTCTGCAGAAGATGAGGCTCTGAGGTGACTTTCTTGTGGCCTTTCAGTATCTGAAGGAAGCCTACAAAAAAAGCTGGAGAGGGACTTTTTAGGATATCGGGGGAATGGAGTAAGCTAGAGATGGGTAGGTTCAGACTGGACGTGAGGAGGAAATTTCACCATGAGAGTGGTGAGAGCCTGGAATGCGTTACCCAGGGAGGTGGTTGAGGCCCCGTCCCTGGAGGTGTTTAAGGCCAGGCTGGATGAGGCTCTGGCCAGCCTGATCTAGGGTAGGGTGTCCCTGCCCATGGCAGGGGTTGTTGGAGCTAGATGATCCTTGTGGTCCCTTCCAACCCTGACTGATTCTATGATTCTATGATTCTGTTTCCACTGTCCTCCTGGAATGGAACAGTGAGCATCACCCCATGAACTGCATTCATTAAAGTACATGAGTTATTATAATTATTAATGTGTGAAACAGCATTGCCAAATCAGACTCTGAGACTTCCATACAAGCCTATATATCTATGTTTTATAGTCATTATGTTTGATCTGCTTAACATAAAATACCTTCTAAATCCACCTGTATGGACCGTTTCCCTGTCTCATCTCAGGATTTCCTGCAAGTTCTCTATGGTGATTGGTTTTACTCACTTACTAGTCCATTTTGTCACTCACTTCTGCAAGGAGGCACAGTGTTGTTACAACCACCTGAACATGCACAGTCTGGAGGTGGAAGCCTAATTAGGTCAGTGTTCCCAAGCTGGTCTGACCTGTAAGTCTCTCCAGGTCAGTGGAGCTCATGTGCTGGCCTCGCTCTTCAGAAAGAGCCAACACTGCCTGTGAGTATGTGACGGAGGAGGAAGGCTGAAGATATCCAGCCTGGAGGAGGGGTAATGGCAGAACTGGTAGCTGCTCTGCTGTGACTGGGGATGGGAAAAGGCAAAGAATGAAAAGTTAAAGAGCAATACAGTGAAAAAAGCCAGGCTGAAGGGCTTCTTCCAGTCATACACTCTTTTCTCAACCCACTATGCGTCTCTGGAGTTGGCAGCTGTCTGTGTTTGCTTTACATTAGACTTTGCTGTGCCGCCAAGACAGCTCTGTCAAACACTTTGGGTGGTTTTCAAATGAGAAAACATGATTCTGTGGAGCCAGCAGTTACTGCCATACAAGGGTGCTGAAGAAGAACAGACAGTGATCTGCAGCCCTCACACAAAGAGAGAGACCTCAAAAGGACATGTATCTCATGCTAAGCTGTAGGAAACACTAAGCTAAAATAAAACCCCAGACAACAGCTGAGGAGCTTATTGCTTTGAAAAATTTGTGAAAGTCCATCCTTCAACAGCTCCTAGTTGTTTTCCTCTTAAGAAATGCTCTACAGATAGCAAGAGTGGGTCATGGAGCAGGTCATATCCAAATTATTTTGTTTAGTGCTGCACACATATCTTAGGGCACTGCTGGCATGAATCCATTAGCAAAAATTTCCAAGAGGAAAAGTGACTTCTTGTTTTCCAAGTAGAAGAACCAACAGCCTGACTTGTTTCACAGAATCACAGAATTGTCAGGGTTGGAAGGGATGTCAAAGGGCCATGGACAAAGACACCTCACACTAGATCAGGTTGCTCAGAGTCACATCCAGCCTGGTCTTTGAAAGCTCCAGGGATGAGGCTTCCGCCGCCTCCCTGGGCAACCTCATGGTGAAGAACTTCTTCCTAGTATCCAATCTCAGGCTACCCACTTCTAGTTTTGCTCCATCCCCCCCCAGTCCTATCACTACCTGACATCCTAAAAAGTCTCTCACCAGCTTTCCTGTAGGCCCCCTTCAAATACTGGAAGGTCACAATAAGGTCTCCTTGGAGCCTTCTCCTCTCCAGACAGAATAGCCCCAACTCTCTCTCCATAGGAGAGATACTCCAGCCCTCTGATCATCCATGTGGCCCTTCTCTGGACACGTTCCAGCACATCCATATCCTTCTTGTAATAGAGGCTCCAAAACTGGATGCAGTATTCCAAGTGGAGTCTCACCAGAGTGGAGCAGAAGGAGAGAATCACCTCCCTGGACCTGCTGGCCATGCTTCTTTTGATGCAGATCAGGATCTGCTTGGCAGATGCACACTGGAGGCTCATGTCAAGCCTTTCATCCACCAGAACCTCCAAGTCCCTCTTCCCAGAGCTACTTTCAAGCCAGTCACTGGTCAGCCTATGTTGATGCTTGGTATTGTCTTGACTCAGGTGCAGAACCTTTCACCTGGTCCTGTTGAACCTCATGAGGTTGGTTTAGACCCACCTCTCCAGCCTGTCCAGGTCCCTCTTGGATGAGTCACTTCCCTACAGTGTGTCAGCTACACCGCACATCTTGGTGTCATTGGCAAACTTGTTGAGGGTGCACTCCATGCCACTGTCCATCTTGCTAGTGGCATTGGTATCTTTGCCTCCTGCTTCACACCTGACTTCAAATTACCAGCAGGATTTTCATTTATGTTTGGAGAATACCCTGGCAGTGAATACTTTGCAGTATTAGCTGGATTAACGTGGGGAAGCTCCTGTTTTTGCCATCAGTCGGATGTATAATGGTGGTTTTTTGTCACAGTCTCTTCTCTCATGATAAAATCAGCAGGAGTTGGACATCACTGGCTGAATTACTCCTATCAGAGATTTGTACTTGTTTGGTCCAAACCAGGATGTGGTTTATTTGGTCCAAACCAGGATCTGGTTGGCTTTCTGAACTGCAAGTGCGTACTGGTGGCTCATGTTGCACTTCTTGTCCATTCACTTTCAAGTCCTTTTTTTCTGCTCTCAAGTCAATCACTGCCCAGCCTGTGTCAGTGCCTGGGACTGCCCCAATCAGGTGTGAGACCTTGCATGACTTAGACTGGCTGTTCCTAACAGTGAATAGAGCTTAATTCCTCCACAGTTCCACAAATATACCAAGATATAGAAATCAAGTGTTCCAACTGCTTGGTTTTGAAGTACATGTGTGCGTGTATAGATCTATCTCCTTTGTTATTACATGCATACATACAATTTAGATTTTTATAATTATAGAGAAACAGATAAATACTACAAGGCCATTACTTTCCCAAGTGTTTCCCATGTCTCAGAAGGACAGTGATCTTTAGAACCAGCCAGTGGAATTGCCTCAATGTTTATTTCATTCCTTTTCTATTTTCTGTAAATCCCCCCCCACCCCCGCTGCCTTTTTCCCACAGCTTAGTAGTGGTATTTCTGTCTGAGTCTATTTACAAAGTCCCAATATCAATTTATTTTGCCAATTTTTTTTCCCATGAAATAACAAGAAGTTGTAACCTTGTTATGGAGGCAGGGAATTAATGTGGCTTGAGTCAGGAACTATATAAAAAATAGACTTATTTTATTTTCCTGAAAACCTGCCCCCAAAACTATATACAGAAATTAATTTAGTTTTAATTAGCAGGTTCTTAGTTGGTTGAGAAGATCTACACGGATACCACAGGTAGACTTGACTATTTTATAAGTCAGAAGTTGGAAAAGGCTTGAGCTATTAAATATAGTGTTCCCCCACTATCAATATAAGGCTGAGCCAAAGCTACTCACAGCAGCATCACGCTAGCTTGAATGGAAGGGCGGTCCAAAGGCTTGTCCCTTCGGGTCTTTCAGAAGCCTCCGAGGGTCGTTAAGAGCTATAAAGCTGCATAAAGGAGGTGCTTAAGGTGAAGCAGTCCTTCAGAGCTTGTCTTTGGAGTGTCAGGGGCTCCATGTGCAGAAGCTATCCAGGCGGGGGGCGGGGAACTCCAAGGCAGGAACACCCCAAAGTGGGAACCCCAAGGCGGGAAGTCCCCCCAATATTTGCACCCTTCCTAGACAAAGAGCTGAGTTACCACTGCCTAGGCACAAAGAACACACAGCCAATCCCCCGCCGAGTCCAGCGTGGGCACTGCATGGGGCACCCCTCATGCCGGAAGGGTCCCTTGCTCCCCTCCTTCACGCCTGCAGGGCCGGGGGGGGAGCAGGTTTTTTTGTGCCTTTTCCTCTCCCATTCAAACCACAGAGGGAGAGGAATTTTGGGGTACACAGGACTCCAGGACAAACCTACAAATGTAAATTCTAAAAATCTTTAGAACTACCATTGCTAAAACAAACTCGAAACAGAAGTTTCTAATGTAAGGGTGACATCATACCCATACTTTGTGTGAATTTTGTGCTTAATTTTACTTTGAGTAACACTCTCTGTTTAAAGAGATTTCATTAACTCTTGAGGTACTTTCTATTCACCCAGAGCTTTCTCTCCTTGCACAGGCTGGGGGGGCAGGGTTTGGGGGGGGTGACGAATATTAGCTCATAATCTGAAGCAAGAAAGGGTTCCAATGACAGAGCCAAAAATATTACTCTTATATTTTCACCTACTCTTGTTCACCTAGTTGTCAGACCTGGAAGGATTTCTAGTCCTTGTCTTCATTTTTGCCCAGCTTTCCTTTTTTTTTTTTTTTTTTTTTGAGGAGCATCCCTAACCAATGCATCTAATTCCTGCTTTACAAACAAGACTTGCCGTCTGCTGCCTCTGAAACTGTGAAAAGGCAGTCAATATCTACAGTATTTTTTATTAAAGTCAATGGCAGTAGGAGTTAAACTGCTGAGAGGTTTCTATGAATGTCATTTAATATTAAAGCCTGCTAAAGAATCATAGAAACATAGAATCATAGAATCAGCCAGATTGGAAGAGACCTCCAAGATCATCCAGTCCAACCTATCACCCAGCCCTAGCCAGTCATCTAGACCAGGCACTAAGTGCCTCATCCAGGCATTTCTTGAACACCTCCAGGGACAGCAACTCCAGCAGCTCCCTGGGCAGCCCATTCCAATGGCAAATCACTCTCTCTGTCAAGAACTTCCTCCTAACATCCAGCCTGTACCTCCCCCAGCACAACTTGAGACTGTGTCCACTTGTTCTGTTGCTGGTTGCCTGGGAGAAGAGACCAGCCCCTACCTGGCTACAACCTCCCTTCAGGTAGTTGTAGACAGCAATGAGGTCTGCCCTGAGCCTCCTCTTCTCCAGGCTAAACACCCCCAGCTCCCTCAGCCTCTCCCTCTGCTTGTGAGTCAACAAATCCCTTTTGTGAAAACAACTACTTCTTAGTAGCAACTTGTACATCTGCTATTCTGGACATTAAAAAAATATCACTTTAAGGTGCTTGCAGGGGTCAGCCTTATAAGGCAAGGCTGAAGATGATGACACTCTATTTGGTTCCTTACAGCACTCTAAGCATCCTGAAATTGTCTTCCCAGGAGTCAGAGAACCCTAAAGTACAAAACGAGTTTATTCCTACCAGTCTTGCCCTAGTACACCCAAACAGCAGGTACTGAAAATGATGATACCAGTAATCCACAACCCTTGGGTTCTCTCCAAGACAGTTTTCTTGCATTACTGGTTTCTGAAGGTGCACCAGTTAGTTAATATTTTTACTCTGTTATGGCGCTGCAGCAAAATGCTGCTAAATAAACGATCTGTCAGATTTCTCAGTAACAGAGTGACAAGAAGTAAGAAGTAACAGTAGGCATAAGAGAGATTATGGCACTGGAAGTATCAAATAAAGTACTTCATTGGAAGTATCAAATAAATGAAGCAGTAGCTTCTAGCCTTAACTCTTCATTTTGAGGTGTTCTGCAACAGCAAGTAAAAGTTCAGCAATGAATAGAGAGTTTGTGTCTCTATTGAATCCTCTATATGTCAATGCTGGCTTTCAGTTCACTATTTCTTTTTACTCTGCTTATTTATTGTTAATATACAATAGCAGATATTCCTGTTTTAACAAAAACAATAATATTTTAATGTATTTATGCTGCAGGAATAACGCTTTCTTTGACCTTTTTTATGGGCAAGATTGACAGTATCATCAAGGGAAGTTTATATTGGACATGAGGAAAAATTTCTTCCCCAAAAGGGATGTGAAGCCCTGGAATAGGCTGCCCAGGGCAGTGGTGGAGTCCCCATCCCTGGAAGGATTTCAAATCCGTTTTGATGTAGTGCTGAGGGACATGGTTTAGTGGTGACCTGCCAGGCTGGTTTAATGTTTGGATTTAGAATCATATAATCATAGAATGGAATGGTCTGGGTTGGAAGGGACCTCTGAAGGTCATCTAGTCCAACCCCCACCCTGCAGTCAGCAAGGACCTCCTCAACTAGATAGGTTGCCCGGAGCCCTGTTGAGCCTCAGTTTGAAAAGCTCCAGGGATGGGGGCTCAACCACCTCCCTGGGCAACCTGTTCCAGTGTTCCACCACCCTCATGGCAAAGAACATGTTCCTAGCATCCGATCTGAATCTAATCTTCTCTAATTTGAAGCCATTGCCCCTGGTCCTGTAACTCCAGGCCTTTGTAAACAGTCTCTTTCCATCCTTATTGTAGTCCACTTCAGGTACTGGAAGGTTCCTATTAGGTCACCCCAGATCCTCCTCTTTTCCAGGCTGAACAACCCCAGTTCCCTCAGCCTGTCTTTGTATCAGAGGTGCTCCAACTCCCTGATCATTTTCATTGCCCTCCTCTGGACCTGCTCCATCAAGTCCACATCCTTCTTATATTGAGGGCTCCAGAGCTGGACACAGTATGAGGTCTTACCAGAGCAGAGTACAGTGACAGAATCACCTCTCTGGATCTGCTGACTTGGTGAACTTAAAGGTTTCTTCTATCCAAAATGATCCTGTGATTCTGTGTATTCAGTGATATCAGTTTGTACGGTCCTCAAATGTGGTTTCCTCAGGTGCTAACTTTCCTTTTCAGTATTGCTTTCCTGCGCTAGCATTCGGCTTGCTTTCAGATATAACTAGAGACTAACACTGTCAACCAGAGGATATTGTGACCTAGGAGTAGAGGTGACAGAGGCTTTTTCATCCACCATTTCTTGTTTGCTTGAAACAGAAATGAAAGCAGTAGTAGGTTTAGATTGTAAGGTGTGAGCTGAAATGTAGGGTTACATTCCAAATGTTTACTTTGGAAAGCAAGTGCGAGAGTAAACATTTGCAAAATGTTGTAGAGCAGATGTACAAAATCACGACCCCTGACATTTCCAGCTATTTGCAGGCAGTGCAGTAGAAAAATATGTGAGGAATAACCTTACAACTTTTGGTCTTCCTGTTTTTTTTTTTTTTTTCTTTTTTAGTATAAAGTTCATCAGTGGACAAGTCGTCTGCTTTTCGCTGCTCTGTGATCTGGCTGCTCTCTACTACCAGAATAGTCCTCCACATAGCACATAGTACAAAAAGAACTTAATGTAAAAATGACCTCAAGGACAAGAAAGTCGTAGGTCTCTAGGGGTGCATTAAGAAGAGTGTAGCTGGCAGGGTGAGGGAGATTCTCCCCTGCCTCTACTCGGCTCTAGTGAGACCACGTTTGAAGTACTGGCTCTAGTTCTGGGCTCCCCAGTTCAAGAAAAATAGAGAACCACTGGAGCAAGTCCAGCAAAGATGCTGAGAGGCCAGGAGCATCTCTGTGAGGCAGAAAGGCTGAGAAACCTGGGACTGTTTAGCCTGGAAAAGAACAGGCTGAGATGGCGTCTTCTCAATGCTCAGCAAGAACTAAAGGGTGGGCATTGAGATAACGAGACTGGGCCCTTTTCAGTGGTGTCCAGTGACAGGGCATGGGGCAGCAGGCACGAACTGGAACCCAGGAGGTTCCATCTGAACAGGAGGAGAAACTTCTTCGCTGTAAGGATACTGGAGCCCTGGAGCAGACTGCTCAGAAGGGTTGAGTCTCCTTCTCTTGATATACACAAGAGAAGACTGCTCTTGGCTGTTTTCAGCCTTCTGCAGCCACGTTTGGTTGGTGTGATGTACTGAATCTCACAAAGCTCTGTAATAAGGGAATGCAGCCAGAACTGCAGGCTCCTTATACATGATGACTCTCTCATGTTTGCCCTCCACAGATCATGCCTATCCCACTGCTTGTACTTTTGGTGTTGGGCTGACTGTTTCTTCCTCAGATAAGCTGAAATACAAAACCAGGCTTTTAAAAATCCATATTTCTGGGATGACTACATCAGTAGGAAACAACAGAATCTTCTTCTAGCCTAATCTGCACACCTGGCAAGTTTGGCTAAGTATTTACATTTTCAGTGAATTTTCAAGCTGAATATCTTGCTTAAACTTTGAATCTATCCTCTTAAAACAAACAGCAGTAAAAAAATGCCACCCAACCTGAAACAAAACAAAACAAAACCCAAAAACCACACAAACCTTTTCTAGCACTTGCAGGGCTGAAATTGGAGGTACAAGTAGCTGTTGTGTGGGAGTAGCTGCAAGTGTGCTATGCAAAATATTCATAGTGAATCCTGAGTATCCAAGCAAATCTGCTTTTTATAGATTTGCCAAAGTTTGGGAACTTTTCAGGTAAGCCAGAGCCAAGTTTAGAGTACATCTGAGCTGAATGCTTTTTGCCAGAGAGGAATTTATGGCTTAGGTGGAAACTGCAAGATTCAGCATAGTTTTGGCATAGCTGGTGCTACAGAAAGAGAAACTTGGCACTTGAGACTAAGGTTCAGGTGCTACGTTAATATTAGGAAAATGTATTTATAAATAAGCACAGTCTTTTTATTGTTAGAGAATATACTCATCATCTGTTCTTCTCTGGAATTATAAATAGATAAAATGTTTCACACAGTATTTTTGTATTTCAGCTTAGCTGGGGAAGAAGCAGTCAGCCAAAGACCAAAGGTCCTAGCAGCAGGATAGGCGTGATCTGTGTAGGGCAAACAGTATCACTAAGATATGGTTATTCAAAGTGCTTTCCCAGTAGAAACTGTGATAAAAGAAATTATATGATGGATAAGAATTATAATAGCTTCATCAAAACTGGTGTGCAACATCAAGTAAACAGAGGAACCCTTGCTGATACGCAGCAGGCCTAAGGTTGAGTTATGCAGTGCAGTCACCACTTGGCAGGGTTGCACTGCTAAGGACATGGGCTTTACAGCAGCCACTTAGAATGCCAAGAAAAAGAGTTTTAGAGAAGGATCTGATTTACATTTCAAAGGTTAATATTTCTGGAGAGCTGTGAGTGGGAGATGTTAAGCGATGGCTTGGGATATAGTATCATGTGACTAAGATGACACTTCTGTCATGATGACACCAATAAAAGATCTCCAAGCTGTTCTCAAAGAAATACATGGTTGAAGAAGACAGGGGAAAGTAAAATGCATACATTATAGCCTGCTTTTTGATACCTAGACATGCACAAAAAGTGCTGTGCCTGCATTTTATCTAATTACCTCTGAGAACAAGGAAACCTGCAGACAGAAATAGAAAATTCAGTCTGGTTTACCTATGTCACTTGACTAGCACTATTAATGCTGTTTTTCATATGAATATTCAGTTCAATAGCTAGTTTCCTTCCCAAAATTATCAGGAAAGACAGTAATATCAAGTATATATCATGCATTGTATAAGGAGACTGATTATAATTTCCTGAGTATGATCCCTTTAACATTGTGAGTAATTTTTTTACTGTGCAGATATTGCCGCCTTGAACAGAGGGAAACATGCAAATGATCTGGGTTAATCAGGCCAGTAATTTCACCCCAAAGCAATAGATGCTTGTTATATAAATTAGTGTTAATCCACAGCAGGCTTTGTCTAGCCAGTGGTGGAAACTACGTGAGAAATGTCCACAACCTGAGAACTTCCAGTAAATTAGAGAAGTCCCCAGGGAAGTTCACAAGAAGTCAGACAAGGCAGACAAGGTGCACAAATGTCTGCCAAGATGTGGTCACCATGAGTGGCTGTTGACAGCTGGCCAGGAAGGATAGCCTGACCATTAAACTGACAAGAAAAGAACTTTCTAAGACTGGTTGCCAAGAGCAAATTAGTGTAGTCCAGACAGAGAATAAGATTAAATCTCACTCTGATAAGATTAAAACAACTAAAATGATACCAAACAAAGCACAGACCAGCATGCGGAAACTCCTCCACAGTGCCTACAGACAGCTAGTCTCGAAAGCTAATCTGAGCAGAGACAACTCTTCTGTTGGCAGAGGCACCTGTTTCTGTGATTTATTAGGTTTTTTTTTACCACCTGGCACTAGTAAATGTGCAACTTTAAAAATAATAATAATAATGGTATTGTAGCCACGGTGATCTAGGAATGATCCAGGATGATCCTGTTCCTCTCACACTAGAGGTCTTTTTGTGGTATAACAGATCTTTCTTCAGAAGCCTGATGCCATTTAATATATTCTCTTTTGAAAACACAACTTTTAGTGATGTAGTCACACAATTAATGCACATAGTCAGATGATGATAATTATTTGCTATTTTCTTCCAAACTCAAGGACTGCCCTTGTAGAGTGTATGGGATGTTAGTGCTGGTAGCTGCCTTGAGACAGGTTGAGGAATGGAACATCCAAATTGCTTCTCTTTACCAAAAGTTCTGCAAATATACTTCAGTTTTATAAACAGAAATATCTCTAAAGCAGATGGCATTATCTGAATCCACTTCTCCTTGGAAAAATAGATATTGCAGCTTCAGATTAGGGTATCTCAGGCATGGGTGAAAATACTTGTGTGAGAGTATGATATATATAGGTGTTTTAAAAGAAAAAGTATCTAAAAACTATCTAATGCCTCAGTGTGTTTGTGTTCATTAGACCAGTAAAGGTCCTTTTTTGTACAAGACCCATTTAAAATTGTGGGTACAGTAAGAATCTTGTTTTTCTCTCTACAGGATGAAGAGGTTTGTTGGTGGCCTGCAGTCTGTTGTATGCTTTCTCATTACTGTTAGCAGAGTTGTCTCAATTTCCAAACTTAGACAGCCCATAGTGTCAGCACAGTGAGCTGGAACATGCAGATTTAGAGGATAAAGAGACAGAAAGATTACGAGTGTCAAATGCGCAGTGGAGGCTTTCTGTGGATCACTCCTCCAGGTTTGCATGTGACCTTATGAAGTGTGAAATGTGTTCTGTCCTTTTATTGACAGCCCTGGCAGTCTGTCCTTGATTTACTAGCTTCCTGCAGCTGTCACTCCACAGAATAAATATATCAAGCTGTTGTATATGAGAATCCCCCTCACACCCATGCATGAACAAAACCCTCCCACAAATGATAAAATGTACCAGGAAAACCTTCTCCTACAGAGAACTTTCCACAGTTTCTCTGGGCAACATGTTCCAGTGCTTAATCACCCTCACATTAAAGTATGTTTCCTTTATGCCCATTTGGAACCTCTCCTGTGTCAACTCAAGAACAGTATCTCTCACTCTCCTGACATTCTCCTCTTGTGTTCTCACTAACCATCTCTTGTCTTTTGGGGAGCTGATAACAATTAATGGATGTTAATTGCATTCTGAGTCTTCTTCATGTTGAAAAACCCAGTTCCTTCAGCCTGTCCTCAGATGGCACGTGCTTGAGTCCTTGATCATCTTGGTCACCCTCCACTGGACTTGCTCAAGTTCTTACCCATTTGGTTCTCTACTTATTTAGACAGCAGTGTCCTAGACTGGATATTGGAGTGCTATGAAAGATAAACCAGAAGCACTGCAAAATGCAAAGCAGATGGGGTGCCACTGATCTTCCTTTGTCCACTGGGCCAGTCACAGAAGGCAGTTAGGTTGGTCAAGCATCCATGGCAAATCTGAAAAAGGAGCAGTGAGACATTTGACATAACCCAGAGCAACACTGAGGCCGTTCCCACCTCACTGGCTGAGAACATCCCAGTGAACTCCCAGACACACTCTTTTGAATGGGAGCTTTCCTTCAGACAGTTTTACCTGTGGGGGTTTTTGGGTATTCCTTTCCCTGCCTTCAGCGTGCAGAAAAGCAGATATACAGACCAGCTTGCTGAGGTCAAATGAGAAAAGCCTGTCTTCATCAGCACATACCAGTAAAACAACCAGCAGCCTGTACTAGTAATACCCTGCAAACGTTTGTCAGGCAACATCCACGTCTGAGAGGAACTGTAGTTGCCTGTCTGCTGTCACCTTCAGGACAGCCCAATTATCTGCCTGAATTAGTTCTCACCTGCCTCACAGGATGTATTAGTAACACCTGTATCCTTTACTGTGGTGTTGTATTAGTGCTGCAATCACACCGTAACCACCAGTGGCATGGGGTTGGACGTTTCATAAGTAGTCCTGTGGGCCCAGTGCACAGGAGTTACGTAATACTGCACACAAATCCTCCAGAGTCCTACTTCTTTGGCTTAGTTGTTCAGCCTGCTTCCATAGAGCCCAGCTCAAGCTCTCAGGTTAGCAATCAGCTGTTTCACTCTCAGACCCAGTGGCTTCATGCAGTTGACAAGAGTGAAGGGGGGGATGCCATCCAGAGACACCTAGACAAGCTGGAGAGGTGGGCTCAGGTGGATCTTAGGAAGTTCAACAAGGCCAAGTGCAAGGTCTCACACTGAGTTGAGGCAATCTTCATTGTAAGTACAGGATGGGGGGATGGTAAGATTGAAAGCAGCCCTGCAGAGAAGGACCTGGGGGCATTGGTGGATAGAAAGCTGGATATGAGGCAGCAATGGGCCCTTGCAGCCAAGAAGACAAATGGCATCCTGGGCTGCATTGAAAGGAGTGTGGACAGCACAGAGAGAGGTGATTCTGCCACTGTACTCTGCTCTGGTGAAACCTGACCTGGAGTACTGTGACCAACTCAGGGGAACCCAACACAAGAGGGACAGAGACCTGATGGAGTAGATCCAGAGGAGGGCCATAAAGATGACCAGAGGGCTGGAGCACCTCTGCTACAGAGACAAGCTAAGAGACTTAGGGTTGTGCAGCTTGGAGAAGAAACGGCTTCAGGGAGACCTTATAAGCAGCCTTTCAGTATCAGAAGGGGACCTGCAAAAAACCTGAGGAGGGCCTGTTTGCAAGGGCATGTGGCACTAGGACAAGGAGCAATGGTTTTGACCTAGAGAAGAGTAGAATTGGGTTGGACATTAGGAGGAAGTTCTTCACTATCAGAATAGTGAAATATTGAAACTGGTTGCCCAGGGAGGTGGCAGAGGCCCCATCCCTAGAGACATTTGAGAAGTCTGATTTAATGCTGTCACTGCTCACTGGACAAGGTGACCTTCAGGAGTCCTTTCCAATCAGATGCATTCTACAGTTCTGTGATTCTTTTGCCCTTCTTGTACATGCTTGTGGGATGGGGAGAATGGCTTTGAATTTGTGTTCAACAGCAGAGGGCATTGGTACTAGGCTGATTAGGGAGTTTTGGATCTAGGTTGGGTGTTTTTAATGAAATATTAAGAATACAAAACATTTACCACATTTTTAACAGTGATATCGTTGCCTGTGTTACTGTTACCCATATAGACCTATCTTCTTTCAGTCCCTTCAGAGTCTGTAGGTTTCTTCTCTCAATATCCTGCAGGTCTGGCAGACCTATCAACAGAACTTGAGTGTTCTATGCATTTTGTATTTGATCCAACTGGCAAGGACACTGTCTGTGTGTCTCTGAAGAAGTAAAGTGCTGCCAACTTGGCCAAAGTTGTTTATATGATAAACACAGTGAAACTTACTGCAATGGAAACAGCCTTATTTTCATAGTCATTTAAGACTATTTTTAAAGAAAAACAGTGTAATGTGTCTCAAAAGTGTGTTGAGAGATGATTCAGCTCTCAAACCAATGCTTTGGAAAAAGCCCAGTGAGACTATGAAAGCTGTGGTTGCCTGGCACAATCTAAATGTCTGCATCCTGCCCAGCATAGCAGCTGCTGGTGCTAAAAGAAGCATGGATCAATAAAACTTGATTCATGGCATCTTCATATGTATAAATATTGAAACTCTGCATTGTTTGGGCAGGAACATTTGTTTTGGTTTCCCAAACCAAAGGTTTCCCAAAATGCAGTTGCAGTGGTTTCTAAAAGACACGTGGTAGTGAGAGTAAGACCACAAACTCCTTTTGATACTTCAAACAAAACCACAGAGATGACACATTTACAGAGCGTGTCTTCTTGAGACTCTAGATTTGAGTGGGAATGTGGTCAAAGAAGGTTCAACCCTTTTTTTCCAGCTAAGGAAGAAATCTTAGACAGTTCCTGCCTAAGGTTGTAATAGGAGTGCTGGGGCTTGTTAGGTATTAGCTTTGTTTCTAAGGCATTGCCNTAAACAACCCCAGCTCCCTCAGCCTCTCCTCATAGGGCGTGTGCTGGAGGCCTCTCACCAGCCTCGTCACCCTTCTCTGGACACGTTCAAGCATCTCAATGTCCCTCTTAAACTGGGGGGGCCCAGAACTGAACACAATACTCGAGGTGTGGTCTTATTTTACAGGAGTGGGAGAAGTAAAACTCAGAATTTTTGTTTCTGTTAGTTGACTTGGCCTGTTATCCCTTCTGTCCTTAAACAGGCAAATCACTTACCCAACTCCATGTACTCCTTGTGGAAGGACACGGTGGAGCTGTCTCATCACCTGTCTGCATCAATGCCTGGGCAGTATATGAACCGAACATGCTGAGGTTCCTTCTAAGCTTTGAGATAAGGAGAGCTGCAGCAGAACTGCCATATGCAGTCATGCATCTTGGGGATGCTGGCTCCTGCTGCCCAGGAGAAGAGTCTGTGTCTCTGGATGAAGTGGTAGCAGCAGGGAAGAGTGGCATCAAGGATGCTTTGGGTGTCAAAATGCCTTTCTGTGGTTCTTTCTATTCCTCATAAAGAGCGGTTTCCAAAACACACAGAGAGTTAAATCAGGATTGCAGGCTGAGAGGAGATAATTGTGATACTTTATTTCATGTTTGTTTTAGAAGACTTGAGTGTCCTCACTTGCGGCTGCATAGGAGAATGTCATAGCACAGGCCTTGTGAGCCAAAGCCTTATGTCCTTGTGATTCCTAAGATGTGGCTGTACAGCATTTTCAGCTAATGGGTTTTCTTAAAAAGTACAAACCCACTTGAAATGTGTGTGCAGCTTTGTAGCTAACTCCTCAGAGACCCAAGTGCCAGAGGCTGCTCTGAATTCAGTGTCATCACTGTTACCTTTTCTTCTTCGGGTTTTAATGCTTCTCATATCCATTAAACAAATTAAAAGAAATTCATTTGCTGGTCCCATTATGCTTGACCTATATCAGAGTCCTTGGATTTGTTTATAGAGTGAAAGGACATTTTGGTTCCTCTTTAGTGTCTCTTAAGTGCCACATGTGCTTGCATCACTTTTTTGGAATGTATTTACTTACATGTATTAGAAAGAAATTTCTTCTCCATTAACTGCTCAAGGTCCTCTTAACAAAAAACAACAGCCTGGAAAAGTATGAAGAAGTTTCCTCAAATTTGTTCTGTTTGGTTTTGTTTTGTTTTGTTTAATAATTCTTCCGTTTGTTGGTTTGCTGTTAAAATAAGTGTACCCAGAGATTTGTGTGGCTTTACAGCAAGTATAGCGTTAGAGCATATAAGCATTGCAGTATGAGGATATTCCCAGTGTTTGACCAGCGGAGATTGAAATCTCATTGAATCCCATCAACTTTAATGTCACTTTGGGTGACCAGATGGTATAGGTTTTTTTCATTAGAAATTAAAAATCTTCAGATCATGAGGTGCTGCTACCTGCTTTATAAGGATGAAATGTTATATAGTTTTACATATATATATATATATATATATAGGGTATATGCAGTCCTTCCACGGATTTTCAAACTACTTTGCATCAGAAATTCCCAAATACAGTAAGATTTCACTGTTACTGATCCCAGTTATTACTTTTATGTCAGTGGGTACCTTCCCAGTAAACTGTTGTGCTTAGTACAGTTGGTTTCAGTGATTCTGGAGGAGAATGTGAAATAAAATAAAAAAAAAAAACCCAACAGAACAAACAAACAAAAAAAAAACCACAAAAAAAAGAAAAAAACAAACAAAAAAAAAACCCAAACAGACAAAGCAAACAGCAGCAACAACAAAAACATTAAAAAGCCCCAAACTACACACACACACCCCCCAAAAAAAAGCCCAAAACCTCAACGGTGCAAATGTAGCTGTGTTGAAGCAATTTGAAATAATCTAATAGTCCTAATTCTGTACTCTTTAGGTTAAACCCTTCTTTTAATAACTATTGAACTGGTTGCTTTATCAGTTGCAATAGGTTATTTTCCCTTAGTATTAGTGAAACTTAAGAATTAGAGAAAGTCAGATTGATACTTACAAGTTCAGTCACTGGTTTTCTTTGGGAACAAAAGACATATTTATAATACTTCTCGTGGCTAAGTCTAAAGGTCAAAATTAGCAAGTTTTAAAGTGGAGCTGCAGAGGCGTACAGCAGAGCAATTGTAGCAATCACAGACAGAAGACAGTGCTGAATTAGTGGGTATCACAGAGGATACAGCTGAGTATCTGTGATGGCAGTGATGCAGTCTGCACAATACTGGAGATGGGGCAGGAATGGAAGGAGCCAGCAGGTCAGTAAGGAAATAAAGGATTGTGGCTAGAAGCCAGCAGCCAAACCCTGTTGTACAGGCAGCCCTTAACCACAGTTTCACTATTACGACAACTGTAAAACTTTAGCTGATTTTGTTGTTCTTGGGATCTTGGCTTTGCTTTGCCACTATGTATCTTCAACCAAACAATCATTTTCAATAATTCTTTTAGTTGTTGTTTTTTTTGTTTATGTGCATGTGTGTGTGCAGGTGTGTTTAGCTGGAAGCCTCAAGATAGGAACTTATTTCTAACTTAGTTGTGATGGGCAGTAGTGTCTCTTTTTTTTCCACAGAAACTGCCTGCAGCCCCCTGAGGTATGGACTGCTGGTATAAGAGGAGACATCTGCTACAGCATATATGACCTTGCCATGACTCTTCAAATTCTGGTCTAAGCTCTCTGCATTTCACACACTGATGTTTTTTCTCTCTTTGTTTCAGGGTCTTTATGTCTTTGTGGTGTATTTCATCCTGCACAACCAGCTTTGCTGTCCTGTGAAAGCAAGTTATACTGTAGACATGAATGGGCATACGACTCCAGGATCAGCTTTTTTCACACATGGCAGTGGTCTGCCAGCTGCAGGTGGAGAAATCAGCAAGTCTACTCAGAACCTCATCAGTGCTATGGAAGAGGTAATGATGCTCAAAGTCATCACTTTCTGTATGGAAAATGTACCTGGAGATTGAAGTGACAATACCAAAATGCAATATGCAGAAATGAGAAGATAATTGTTAGATGTTGGCTTTGGGAAGTGGAGGGCATTATTTTTTTTTTCACCATATAAAATTGTTGTCTTTAGCCGTGGTGATATTTTTGGAACTTACGATTCCCCATTAACATCCCATCATGAGAAACACCTCTTCTTTTACTTAAGCTTTCAGTTTATTACAGAGGCTGGATGAAGTGTTGTCGAAAGTATGGCATGAGAAATCAAAATACCAGTTTAAATGTCCTTAGATGAGTTTTAAGTCTTTAATTATCTTAAGTCACAGTGTGCAAAATTCGTGGAAAGGGAAAGGGAGGGGGAGAGGGAAAAAGAAAAAAACAGAAAAGAGGAAAAGGAAAGGAAAAGGGAAAAAGAAAAAAAAAAGGAAAAATAGAATAGGGAAGAGAAGTGAAAAATAATTTTGAGGGACAGCAAGCTTTTATGTTCCTCAGCTTCTAAACAGTGGATGAGCAACAAATCGAGAGAAAATATTTTGATTGTCTAAAATATATTTATTTAGAATTCAGTATTGTGGCTTTTCATCATGTCTAAGGAGGAGAAAGATTTTCAAAACCACCTCTTTTCTGATTTTTTTTGTGCATCTCCACCTTGAAATGGAAAATGAGCTGTAGCAAAGCCAATGTCTACTGGGCTGCATGCTACAATCAGAACCTGTCCTGGGTTAGGGCAGATCCCTCCCCTGGTAGAGTAAAACTCACTACAGCATGGATTTTTGGAAAGTCAGGAAAAATGAAACTGTATTTCTTACAGTTTAAACTAAATATAACAGTATAAAGAGAATAAACTACTACAGAAATAGAACCTTTAGGGAGATGGGGAAGGGGTCAAGCGGCATCAAAGCAGCAGCAGCTGGAACAGTGGCGGGGGAAGATAGCAGCAAANCTAGAATGTTCACCTCTCCACTCAGAGCTTCCACTTCTAAGTTTTTCTGTTCCAAATTTTTTAATGTCTGAGCTAGAAATCTAGCACAAATGGCCACAGAACCTTAAAAGACTGACAAATTAAGATATTTTATTGGCAAGGTCCAGCTATAGATCATATAATGGAAACTAATGAAAGACGGTCAAATTCATAATCAGAAGTTCAGTCTTTGGATTTCTTTGGGAACAAAAGGCATAACTAGTGGTTAATGAGTGGCTATAGAACAGAGAAGCAGGGTCCAGCAGATGAAGAGACAGTGAGCTGGCTGGTCCACTACAGAAGCCACAGAATGGCTGGTGTCTTGGTCTTGAGTTCAGCTCTGCTTGTAGTTTCCAGCTTCTCAGATACAATTTTGATGTTAACTACATTTCTGTGTCTTTTTAAACTCTACAGGTGCCTGCAGACTGGGAGAGGGCATCCTTGCAGCCTGCTAGTCAAGCTAGTGCTGCCTTTAAGCAGAGTCCACAAAATGGCAATGTTTTCCACCCTTCTGGAGGATTTAGCACCAGCTCATTGGTTGATGATGAGGAATCACAGGAATTTGATGACCTAATATTTGCTTTAAAGACTGGTGAGTGACTCTTCTCCTTATTCCTCAAAGTGGTTATGTTATTCTTCACCCTAATGGAGTCACCATTGCATGACATCCATTAAAATAATCTGCTAGTGAAAATCTGAAGTAAAATTGTTTTCCCTTGGACTGCTGTTCCATGGAAAATGCTGTTTAGGATATCTAAAATAACAGAGAAGCAGTTTGCAAAAATATGTTTTGAGTCATGATGATAAGCAGACCTACAGAAAGTAGCAGCAGACTAGAGACTATGATATTTTTATGAGCACTTAAATCACAGAATGGTTTGTGTTGGAAGAAACCTCCAGAGGTCAACTAATCTAGCCTGCCTTGCAGTGAGCAGAGACATCCTCTGCTAGATCAAGTTGCTTAGTGCTTGACAGGGCTTGGGGCCTCAACTACCTCCCTGGGCAACCTGTTGCAGTGTTCCACTACCCTTATGATGCAGAACTTGTTCCTCACATCCAATCTAAATCTGCTTTTCACTAATTTCAAACCATTACCCCACGTCCTGTCACTGCAGGCTTTTGCAAAAGCAGCCTTCTTGTAGCACCCTTCAGGTACTGGCAGGCTGCTATTAGGCCTCCCTGAAGCCTTCTCTTTTCGAGGCTGAACAACTCCAACTCCTTCAGCCTGTCCTTATACCCCCTGATCATCTTTGTGACCCTCCTCTGGACTTTCTCTATGAGATTCATGTTCTTGTTTGAGAGCTGCAGAGCTAGACACAGCACTCCAGGTGGGGTCTTACCAGTGTAAAGTGGCAGAATCTGCTCTCTTGACCTGCTGGCCACATTTCTCTGAATGCAGCTCAGGATGCAGTTGGCCTGCTGGCTGCAAGCACACACTATTGGCTCATGTCCAAAAGTCCCTAACATTCTGTGATCCTTGTTGCGGAGCGGTGTTCTGCCGCCTACACCAATTGTGGAGGAGGGGAGAAATTAATTGGTGTGAGATAATATTCTATAAAAATATATATTTATTAACTTCAATATTCTGAACTCTCACCACCCCCAACCACTGAATTTAATATTAATATATGTTCTACACGGTTATGAAAGACATTATGGGAATATCTCAAACAGTAACTTATTAATAAATAGCAAATATTCAAACAGTAAACAGAGAGAGGATTTTCCCCACGGCTTAATGATGCTTGGGGTCAGTATGCTGCTTGCCCAGCAGGTGAGCTGAAAGCTCTTTCTGCCCTATGGCAGGAGGCAATAGAAATTACAGAGGCATTAAAGCATTTACTTACAAATTCTGATTATCAATCACCCTCTGGGGCTACATCACAGCCTATACAAGTGTCCAAATCTTCAGGGGCTCTGCCTCTGGACTTTGAGGCAGGAATTCTCCCTGCTTCAGGGGAAAGGATAATCTTCCCAGCTTCTGGGGAAAGGACAGTCTCTGACCTTGTTCTCCTGGCAAAGGATGCAATCTCTGCCTTTGTCTCCTGGCTTCTTCTGGATGCTCTGTCCAGGGATTCTGAGGCAGGACCTCAGGTGCAGAGTATGATGCTGTGCAGTCTCAGCACGGTCTAACGCTGGCCATGCAGAGGCCAATCGCATGCAGACAAGTGGGGTCTGCTTCCTGGTGACTGGGCAGCAGTGGTGCACATCAGACAATAATAAGGCAGCAGGCATGCAATAGGGTGCACAGCTGACTGGGAGACTGAGCTCCATAAATACAAGCAGGCTAAAGCAAAATAATGAACACAGGCAATGCAGAGGAGACTGAGCACTTTGTTTACCTGTGTACCCTCATTTATTAAAAGTGGGCAGAGATTAATGGCCCCTTGGCCACTAGAATGACCAATCAGGTTGGCAGTCAGCCAAACCTTACCATAATAGGCAAAAGCCACAGGCCTGGACCTCCCAAATATGGGAATCACACGGGCCTTACACTAGGCAGGCATGAGCTGGGTGTGTGGGGGCTTACACAACCATGTTACACAATCAGGGGTCCTGGGCAGGCCAGACTTTATGGCACCAGGCCTATTGTGCCCCTTTGTGCTTGTTATGTGTTAACCTCTGATTATGGGCAGAAAAACATGTCCAGGCAAAGCAAGGCATAAATAAGCCTATTTTTGGGCCTATGGCCCCTCCACAACAATTCTGTGGTAACACCTGGCAGATATGAACCCCAGCCCTCCTCCTCTAACAAAAGGTGAAATACAGATGGGCTGGCTTGGTAGTAGGTGGTCACATAAATTATGTTTGAGGATACCATCCAGCCTTGCAAGAGATGATAATGAGATACTGATAACATTAGCACATTAACTCCTCTGACACCAGTAGCTCCAGGAGGTTTTTTCTTCCCTTCAGGGGCACCTATTTGGAAAACAGGGAGTGCTACTAATGAAGAGGTGGTTTTGTTTAGTATATTTTTAATACTTCATCTCCTAAGCAATTTTCCATTGTGGAAAGCTCTCATAATTATGAAGATAATTGAATGACTAATAGCTGTCTTAGTGCTAAGAAATGCAAATATTTATGAAGATTATCCCAAAGTCTGCATTAATTTTCCTGGGCATTTTGTAGAGTATCTTTCTATTATGCAGTGACTTAGTCAGGGCAATTAATGAGGCAGGAATTATAAAATATGTAGTTATTTCCAAAAAGCCCTGCCCACAGACTGTATACGAATTAGTTAAATTTGGCTTCTAATTCAGTCCAGAAAATCTTCACAAGAATGTTTATGGGCAATTCATTAATTTAGGAGGATCAGAAAATTGGAAGTTTAGCCACAAAATGGCTTTGCCTCACTTACAAGTAGGCAGCCTGGAGCCATAGGGAAAGGCTGTTCTCCTCACAGTGGAGGAGTAGAAACTTCTAGGTAATCCCTGGCTCTTTTGCAGCAGTGTTGAAGCTGCTTAGCATCTTTATAGCTGTTAAGAGGCTTCTGGATATTCCCAGGCTCTAGCAGGATGCTGGGAAAGAGGCAGAATGTCTCTGACTTGATCCTGGTTCCTCTTGGCACATAGATTTGCAGAGCTGTAGGCAGGATCTCTTGTAAACATGCAGAGAGCACGATGTTGGTGGCACTTCTCACCATGTCACGAGGCACTTAATGCGTTCTTCTGGTAAACTTGAGGCACTTAAGTTTCCAGGTAGTTCAAGTCCAGAATATCAGGGCTAAGCTGGTCTGAAGCACAAGGCAGGGCAGAACACATCCAAGCTGAGAAAAGTGAGGTAGAAGCAAGTTTGTCTGAGCAGAGTAGAACATAAAGCAGAGCATCACACAGTGAGGCAAAGGCAGCACAACTGTTTGCAGCTTAGCTCAGTTTATATCATTTGCCCAAGTGCAATGGCTCCTTTGGCCACAGAGATTCACCACTCAGAATGGCATTTGCAAAACTGACCATAGTAGGTGAGAACAGGGCTGGCTTACCTTTATTTGGGCAAGACACTAGCAAGTGCATAAACACCTGTGGGTACCTGTTTATCACTTTGGGAGGGAACATAATGGCCCAAGCCATCATCAGCAGAAGGGTGGGGCAAGCTAGGACATCTAATAGGCCTATTAGCCTTTCAGGACAGGCAGTTAAAGGTTTTGGGTAAGAGTTTAAAATCCAGGTGCAGTTGCAAAGTTGTTAAGTAGCTAAGAAGGTACCTTCTACTTTTTCACTCCTTCCTTAAAGGAAACCAGATAATTTATAAACAATAGCAGTAGCACAAGGGGTGATGGTTTGACACTAGAAGAGGGAGATTTAGAGTACACAGGAGGAGGAGTCTGGCCTAGGTTGCTTGGAGAGCTGGTAGATACCTCATTATAGGTTGGACTTGGTGATCCTGAGGGTCTTTTCCAACCTGGATGTTTCTGTGATTCTGTGATCCCTGGAACCATTTCAGGTTGGGTTCGACAGGGCTGTAAATAACCTGTTGTAGTTGCAGACGTCTCTGCTCACTGCAGCAGGGTTGAACTATATGACCTGTAAAGATCCCTTTTCACCCAAACCATTCCAGGATTCTGTGATTCTGTATGAAGCCATTCACATCTAGCACGCCCACACAGCAGCTTCAGCAGCTCAGTTGACATCGGTTTCTCTATTTTCTGCAACAAACTCTGCACGCTATGGAAGACTTGAGTCTCAAATCATGAAAAGCTATCTAGACAACAGTTAAAGCATGTGGTTGATAAAATTCACCACAACTTTAGCACTTAAAGATCTTTTTAGACAAATCTTCAAGCTCCATCATTGGTTAATTAGTTCTCAGTCCTGAAAGAATTAGGTCTACAGACAGCTTTAGATTATTCTGCCTAAATTTTATTATTGTCTTCTCTACTAATATTCTATTACCATTGGTTCTCATGAGCCTTTTGCTTTAATGTGATTTGAATCAGGCACCACATTCAAAGGAAAGTGTTTTTGTTTGCATTAGTGATTGAAGCAGTGCCTGGCTGTTTAGCCCTCATGCATGCTCCTGTGCTCGAACTGTGTCCCCAGCAACATCACAGGGGCAAAACCCCATGATTTCTAAGCCATCTGGTTCCAGCCTCACACCAAACATTTGAACAAGTCAAACTGAAAGATGTGGTGTTGTGGTCAGAGTAGCTTTAACCACCACAGTAAATGTTTGTCAGCTGTTGCCTTAGTTACAAGCTATGGCTCCACACATTCTTTGAACCAAAACGATGAGCTTTTCTCTAACTAAAAGTCATATCTGGTTTATTATTTTCATCCGGACTTGTTCTCCAGTCCAGCCCAGTGGGTGACCAAGAAGTGAAGGCACTCTTGATGGCACAAAGGAGAAAACTTCATAGGAGCAACAAGAAAGCAGATGAGGTGGTGGGAGGTGGGATTTGTTCTCTGTTTGGTATTACAGGCTTATGCTGCTAAAGTCTTCAGTGAGCTGTGGTCTGACAGTTAAGCTAGCAGGTGCTGAAAGGAGCCTGTCTGTTTCTCCCTCGTGGTAGGACATGCCTTTCTGTCTTGCATAATTGCACATCAAACTGCAACAACTCAGGTTAGAGGCTCCCTCTTTGTCATCATCCTCCCCTCTTTCTCTCCCTCTTCTCTTACCACTCTACGTCAATTTGATGCCATTTGAGGACCAGTCCCAACCTGAAGGAAGCAGTAGTCAGCAGCAGCTGGAAGGCCACCACCTCTTCTCTAAGCACGCTAAAATGTCTGGGCAGCTGAGACGCCTTTTTGCTGCCTTCCTCTTGTCTATGTAATTTGCTGTTAAGGAGCACTTTTCAAACATTTTTTAGATGGGGCTTTATTTCATTAGGCTGAGAAATACTCAACTGGCAGAGGAGAGAAAAGGTGCTTTGCACCACATTAACTAGTTTTGTGCCTCCCAAGCTGGGAGGTGTGGCTTTTGGGTATAGAGGAAGGATAGAAATGCCTTGCTCTGCTGTTGCTTGGGATTTACTTATGATAAGTAGAAACAGAAACCTCCATTATCTGTCATCCCTAAAACTGTCTAGTGTGGATGTAGCACTTCAGGGTATGATTTAATGGTCATGGTGGTGTTAGGCTGATGGTTGGACTCGATGATTTCAGCGGTCATTTCAAAGCAAAACAATTCTATGATTGTATGAATCTATAATCAAACTCAGCCTCAGCCATGCTAAAGTATTAGCTCCTACTCTAAAGGCTGGCTGAGGATCATCACTGATTAGCAGAAGAATGTGTCTTTATACCTTTTTGCACTTCACCTGTCCTTTCTCCCTGTGCAGATTAAAGCTGCCTGCAGGTTAATTTATACACACTGCCGGCAACCAGGAGGTTTAATCTGGCAGCCAGAATAAGTGAAAGTGGGAGTGTAATCACAGCAAAGCTTTGTCCTCTTGTCTGACCCTTGCACTGGAGCTGATCTATATAAGTGGCAGGAATGAAGGACGGCTAACAAAGCTTAAAAAAACCAAACAAGTCCTTAAAGCATAACTTTATTCTTAACCCACGGCGGTTTAGTAATGTACAGTTTGCAGCTCCACAAGTGGATGTGCTGACACACTTGGCCTTGTTGCTAAAAAAATGTCTCATAGAACCATGCACTTAGCCCTTGGTTCTGTAATGATTAATGCTGGGCCTAATTACAGATTAACTTGGAGTACAGACTGGGTCAGGTGAAGGCATACAACTGCACTTCTAGCAAATTAGGTGGCCAACAGCATACTGTGTCTTAGCCAGCTTTTGTACAAGCTTTGCATCACATGGCCACAGATCTTTTTTTGTTAGGTGGAAGAAACTCTAAAGCTGGGCTCCTTATGTCATAAATCCATGGCTTCTAAAAGCCTCTTCAATTAATTCCTACTTTCCATCAAGTATGTGCATGTCCTTACAGAAATACATAGTTAGGATTCACTGTTCACCCCATGACTTCATCTCTCATGCTGTGGGAACCTTTTGGAAGCCAGGTCCAAGACAGCTTAGGTGAGGGAAATTGTAGAACACTTATGGAAAAAAAAGTAATTTAGGGGCATGTCCTCCCTATTCATAGAATCATAGGATGATAGAATCATAGAATCATTAAGGCTGGAAAAGACCTCTAAGATCGAGCCCAGCCTCTACACAACATCTCCTTTTTAGTTCTTTCTTTTTTTCTCTCTTTTTTTAAAAATATTTATTAATTTTTCTTAAAGGTTTAGTGTCTACTGAAGAGAACAATTACTAAGTAGTGTTCTGTTAATTGCACTAGTCAACTGTAAAAGTGCTGTCATTTTAGCCTTGATCTCATTCTTCCTCTGATTTATTTTGCAAAGTTTATACTGATAGACCTTTCAGTAAGGCCAGTATCATACAGACTGTCACAGAGTTGTATGTTACTGTTGTGATGGCTGAAGCCAAATTCCCTAAGGACTTCTGCTCTGGTTAGGGCTGGGGAGTTAAATAAGGAGCCAGCAGAATAAAAGTAGATGGAATCCATCCTAAAGCAGCAAGCTGTCCATCAGGTTTTCACCAAAGCATAAGCACCACAAACCCATGACAGCTTTGCTGATCTCTGAGCTTCCATCCATTTTCCCATCTCCTACAAATGGTCTCGTTCTCCCCCTTGATGATGGACAAACATCAATCAACTCATTCCTCTGTGAGATAGTAAAGACAGAGAGGGACCCAACCCCCCTCAGTGCTAACTAGTGACCCACTCCTGTAGAAAGGTGGTTGCAAATATATTTATATGTCAGAGCAGAACAAGCTAAACTGTTTAAAGCACATGGTACTTTCCAGGTATGTGTTGGACAGTATCAGTGGGGGATATTGATTCATCCACCTCTCAGTGAGGTTTTTTTTTGCCTTTAGTAGTGGCATATGGGATTAATTATAAAGAAATATTCTATGTGGAGAATACCTGGAAAACTCTCTTAACTTAAAAACGTCAGTTAGGTGTGGCTGTTACAACAACATTGTTACATAAACCAGCTTAGAACTTTCGATTTGGTACAGCTAGGGTTCCAGAGTCAGCTCTTTTTTAAACCTGGTTGTTACCACTGCAGGTTCCCGGTTTATGAATTAGAGGATCCCAGCATGGTGAGGTTATGAAGGGACCGGTGGGGATCATCTAGTGCAATCCTGTCCCTGATAAAGCAGGGTTAGCCACAGCAGCTTGCTGTGGCTGCTCACAATGGCCAAGTGAGTTCAGAGTCTCTCCAGAGAAGGAGATTCCACAACAAAGAAGTTTCTGCTATTCAGATGAAACCCCTGGGCTCCTGTTTGTGCTTATTGTCCCTTGTCCTGCTGCTGGGTGCCACTGAAAACAATCTGCCTCTATTCTCTTGCCCATTGCCCTTCAAATATTGATGGGCATTGAGAAGCTCCTCTCTCAGTCTTCTCTCCTTCAGGCTAAACAGGCCTAAGTCTCTCAGCCTTTCCTCCTCACAGAGATGCTCCAAGCCCCGCAGCATCTTTGTAGCTTCCACTGGACTCTCTACAGAGACTTTCTTGTCTGTGTTGAACTAGAGAGCCTGGAACTGGACACCATACTCACCAAGGGCCTCTCATGTTGGCAATCCTAAACTACAGGAAAGATCTGAAATTACAGATTCTGAAGGGTGTTCAGTATAAAATCCTGGAGCACAGGACAGATAAAATGCAGACAGTGGCAGAGTGCCAGATGCTTGCTCTGCTTTATCAGCTTACGTCATTGCTGTTTTGAAGGGCTCACTTCACCAAGGAAAAGGAAGTAGGGGTAACCACATTGCATATTCATTCAACTTTTCATTTGGATGGGAGTATTCTACCTGTTGATGTGAATGTGACAGCATAATATCCAGGAAGTTTTTCTTCCAATCAGGACTTCATTTCTAGAAGTTCAGATGTCTGTTAGTGTCNAATTTCTAAATAATGATGGAAGTGCCCCCGGGAGATGTGAGTGCAGTAATTACAGAACAAGCTCTGTCTCCCTTAAAATGTTCCAGTGGGAGTTTTAGACCTATCTGAACGAGCAAGATGATAACAGCTGGTGTTCAAGGGCACGTTGGAATGCTCTGACAAAATCCTTCAACCAGTAGATGTCACTGGAGGGACCTCGCTGGGTTTGCAAAGCGAGCTGTGCGGCTTCCAACTGCCAGACTTTCCAGTTTCCAGCCAGTCCTTTGATATGGAAAAGAAAGGAAGCCAAGGCCTCGTTTTCCTACGATTTTTTCTTCATTTAGTTCCTTCACACGTTGGGGAAAATGAACACTGTCTGCTACATACCTGCTATCCACCTCTAGCATCCTTAGAGGAGCGTAATCTTTGTGGGTTCTGGCTGAGATTGACTCCGGCTTAATCTGAGAGCAACCTGGACCTCTGAACCCTGTGAAACTCCATGGTGTAAACAGCCATACCCTTCCTAGTCTGCCCACTGTTTGGTAAGCTGGTATCCTGGTTACATTGCAGCTCTCCTTCCTAAAAAGGATTAGCTCTTGCATAGTTTGTCTCTGCATCCGCAGCAGAACAAGGCACTTCTAAACCCAAAGCAGCCTACTTCAGTCTCAGATTTGACAAGTTCTTGACAAGAGCCTTCATAACAACGAAAATTAAAATCTCCTCTGACTTTACGCAAAGCCTGCATCATCTACAAGAATATGCATCCAGTCTCTTTATGGTAGCCAGCACAGGAGTGTTTATAAAGCCCCATACTGAGTAATTGCAGTGTAGTCAAGTTATCTTTCTAACCCCAGCAGTCGATGATCACTTCAAAATCTGATCCCAGGATCATCATCTTTATATAAGAAAGTGTTTAATGTTTTCAGTAATGTGTGATTCCCCTTCACCTTTTTGAAGTTTGTACCCTCTTCAGTCCAAGAAAGTGTTCTGAGTGAATTCCAGTGGTAATGGTGCTACATAAGTATTGTTTTGTTTCTCTATTCAAGGTATTTTGTTTACTTGAAGGTTATTACCTTGTCCTTGCACCCCCAAATGGTAAATTTACCTTCTCTACTGCAATCATGTTTCCTTTCTAAAACAGTTTTGGAGAAGAGAAGAAAAAAAACCAAAACAAAGTAACTTATTTAGCTAATACAGTTTTTTCCATGACTTTCAAGCAGCTCTTGCTTATTAGAACCATGAATCAATGAAAAGATTAAATACACTTATAAATTTAAATCAGTAAGTATGGTTTAATCATCTTCAGTACTCTTATTTTAATGATTCAGAGCCTAATCTTGTCTTTGTTATTGTGTCTATGCTGATGTGTTTTTACTCTGGTGATGTTTTTTTTACTCCAGTGATGTGTAGTTCCTCCTGTCATACTCTGGCAGTAATTGCTGGTGTCTTAAGAGCTTGGGTCATACAGAACCAAGAGCAGGATTTCTCTAGTAGATGTTAGTGAATATACATTAATTCTGTGACTAAACAGGAGGGATCATGGTGCAGAAATATCCACATTTCACCTGCATGCAGCAGGGTTGGGTTCAAGCAGTGTTGCATTCAAGTTTTGCCCCTACCAGGACTTCTTCCAGACCTCTACAGGAATGGTTACCTGGTCCCACAGCTCTTTCTGCTCAAATTCTCTGAACCAAGCTCCATACCCACACTCTGACTTGCACAGCAGGGCAGCACCCCTGTGCTGCTCATACTGCTTTTCTGCTTTGGGAATGGTGGAAGGAAGGATACTATGGAAAAAAATTGTCAAAATGGAATAATAGTGACATAGAAAGTGGAATAATAGGGGCATAGAAAATTATGAGTTAACTCCAAACAAACCTAAATTACCCTAATCTTGTCTTTGGACAAAGAAGCCCCAAAGCCTGGAAACCCCAAAGTCTGGAATGTCAGCTGAGACAGAAATGACAGAAGCACTGTGCAACTGATAGGAACTCGTGGAAATGTTTTTTAGCACAAAAATGCAAATCATTGCATCTCTCAGCATCCTCTGTTTGGGGCTTTTTTGAGCTCAGCATCTCTTCTTTGCAACTTGAACTATGTGTGGTTACAGATCAGTTTCTGCCTCAAAATTAATAATGTCCCTAATTATTTGTAAATTATATCAATGTAAGACCATGCCTGAAATTATCCTGCCTTGAAATTATCATGCTTAATTACACTGATGTGCATTTTGCAACAGATTTAAAGCCTAGATGCCCTAAACCGTAACAAGATTTGAATTTAAAGCATGTAATTTTAATTAAAGAAAAAAAACAANAGGAAGGAAGGAAGGAAGGAAGGAAGGAAGGAAGGAAGGAAGGAAGGAAGGAAGGAAGGAAGGAAGGCAAAGCCCCTAATGATTCTGTGTGTTGGACTAGTTGACCTTTAAAGGTCTCTTCCAACCCAGGGCATTCTGTGTTTTTAAGACTCACATACTTTTAGAATTCACTCTGTAACTTAAAAGAGAGGAGATGAAGCTGTGCTGGTTTCTAGTTGCAGCTGATATTCTGTGAAGAAGTGGTCTGAAAAAAAATACACATTTCATGAAAAAATGTGCAATATTGTTTATCTAAACATTAACCAGCTCAAGTCTTACTTTGCCCCCCAAAAAACCTCAAACTTCCAAAAAACAAGGAAGCCACAAGCTGGTAGAAGCTGTGTGACAAAAGGATGGAGAAGGTGGCCTCCTAAGGTCTCTTCCAGACATACTTTGGAAGTTTCCATGCGCCAAAGTCTACCATTCTCTCACAGCAGAAGGAAAACACAATACACCAACTTGTGCCAAAATGTGGGTTTAAAGGACATTTAGTCAGCATCTTTTCTCATGTTCAAATTACAATCCTATTAAAATAGCTGGAATTAGAGTTTAACAGGAAAATTATATCATTAAAAATCAATTCTTCTTGAAGAAGTCCTTGGAAATACCAGACTGTAAGAGCCAGACCATGAACCCAGCCTAAACCAGACCTTGATTTATGCTTTTGTGATTGCAAGGCAACCTCTGAATAGCTATTGTACCATTTACTGAGACAAATAAAGTGTCTGACAGTAGAGTTACGCAGAACAGTGTCTGGATGGGACCAAACTACGTCAGATAATGCTGAAAGCTATGGATTCAGAAATGTGATGTCAGGCTAGACGTGAAGAGGCACTTCTTCACCATGAGAGTGGTGAGAGCCTGGGTTGCCCAGGGAGATGGTTGAGGCCCCGTCCCTGGAGGTGTTTAAGGCCAGGCTGGATGAGGCTCTGGCCAGCCTGCTCTAGGGTAGGGTGTCCCTGCCCATGACAGGGGGGTTGGAACTAGATGATCCTTGTGGTCCCTTCCAACCTTGACTGATTCTATGCTTCTATGATTCTATGAAAAGGAGACATTCCATGTGACTGTGCGGTAGAGAAGTTAAACTACTTAGAATTGAGCAGAGCAAGACATAAAGTCACCATTTCTGTCACCACTTTCACTTTTTTTTTTTTTAATATTTTATTCTTTTGCTGTTTCAGGTGCAGGCCTCAGCGTCAGTGATAATGAATCTTGTCATGGCAGCCAGGATGGTGGCAGCATGGCGAACTCCCAGATCGTAGAGCTTAGGAGAATACCCATAGCAGACACTCACCTCTAACTCCCATAGATTGCTTGGGTTGGGTGTTTTTTTATTTTTTGCTTGTTTCCTTTTTGTTTTGTTGTTGTTGTTGTATTATGTTGGTTGTTTTTTTAATTCAAGCCTCAGTATTTTTATATTTGTACTTCCTTTTGCACTAAAACACTGTATGAAGCTGTGTAGTAGAATGCTGTGAGCTTTACTGGATGTTTAACAAAGAAAGTTTGCTTGACGTTTTGCGTATCAGAGAATGAACTGTAAATTTTTTAGGGTGGCTGAACATCAGTAGATACCAATGGCCATTGGCCTAGATTTGTATCTAGTAGCTAGATGACATATTTCACAAAATGTAGCTTTTTTAATTGACCTTGATGTGTAACACTGATTAATAAAAATGATAACAGTCTGTTTGATACAAACAAGTTTGTTATTTCTGCTTGTGGAGCTGGAAGATGATGCAAACACTCTGCTGGGCAGGAAAACTGTTTAATTACACAGCTGTTCTAAGTTTCCTAAGGTGCACCTTTTCTCCCTGCATTTTAAACACCCAAATGTGTGAACTTTACAAATTGAAATGGAAAACAGTCTGGGGCTAGAGAGTTTGACATTCAAATTATGACATGGCAAAATATGAACTGATCTGAACTGAATAGAGGGAGAGGGGAATGAAGATGATTCTGTGAAGGACAAGAGTGAAACCACTGGAGGCTGCATGCTGTCAACTGCAATACCTTGCTGACTTCATGATACTGAACTCTGTCATTCTTCTTACAGTTGGAAACAAGAGGAAGTTCCATATGAATTTTCTGTTAGCCTTTGTAGGTGCTACACAAATGTCCATGTTCTGATTGAAGGTTTCAAGTGTTGCACTGCAGAGTCATCTGGGATCATAAATGAGAAAGAGAAGTTCCTTCTTTGAAAAAAGAAATATATAGAGAGAGGAAATAAAAGTGAGAGAAGAAGGCAGGCTGTTCTTGTAGGAACTCTGCTTCTGCATAGACACTGGGAGAAAAAAACATATTAAAGCAAGAGACCAAGGGAATTTTCCTCTGAACATTTCTGAACATGGTACAGAAGGACAGTAAATGAGAGTGCAAGCCTGCCATACCTTCTTCAGGACCTTATTAAAGGCTTGACTCTAGGCAAGCTCTGAGCAGCAACCTCTCCCTTCAACTGAAATGGAAATCTTCACATCAATTTTAGAACCATGATATCCACATTTTGCTTTAATTACTTGTTGACCTGAAAAAGACCCTAACCATGTTAGTTTGGGAGTTACCTGTCCCCCTATACATAGGAAATCACCCAGACTAGACTGAGACAGCTGGAAGTTAAGGAATGAAGCTATATTTACAGCTTAGCACAATATACAAGCGCATATATCTATCTCTCTCTCTCTATATATATATATACATACATACAAATATTTACAGTTATATACATGTTATAATACCCCTCGTAGAAAATCAGAGCCTCCAGGAGGCTCCTGAACCAAACTTCTCCATTCCCTGTTTCCCTCCCTTGAGAAATAAAAAAAAGACAAGAAGGAGGTTAGAGGAAAAAGAGTTAGGTTGGATTGAAGAGTTAAGGCAGAGGCAACCACACAGACCAGATTGCCAGAGAGAAGGAGAAGTGCTGTGAGCTGAGAAACCTGAGAGAAGTGTCATAAAATAGAATAGAATCAGCCAGGTAGGAAGAGACCTCCNCAGCTTTGTTGCCCTTCTCTAGACATGTTCCAGCACCTCAACATCTCTCTTGAATTGAGGAACCCAGAACTGGACACAGCACTCAAGGTGTGGCCTGACCAGTGTTGAGTACAGAGGAAAAATAACCTCCGTTCTACTGGGGGACACACTGTTCCTGATACAGACCAGGATGCCATTGGCTCTCTTGGCCACCTGGGCACACTGCTGGCTCATCTTCAGCCTACTATCCACCAGTACCCCCAGGTCCCTTTCTTCCTGGCTGCTCTCCAGCCACTCTGTCCCCAGCCTGTAGCGCTGCTTGGGGTTGTTGTGGCCAAAGTGCAGAACTCTTCACTTGGCCTTGTTAAATTTCATCCCATTGGCCTCTGCCCACCCATCCAGCCTGTCCAGGTCCCTCTGCAGGGCTCTCCTACCCTCCAACAGATCAACACCTGCTCCTAGCTTGGTGTCAATATCTATATTTGACTAGTTGGTTTTCTCAGCAAAAGAATGAGTAATATAGGGTACTATTTTTTTTTCTTTCTTCTCACAGCTAAGGATTTAATTTCTCTCAATAAAATATTCCAATTAGCCTCAAACTAGCACAGCAACAAAGAAACACCACTTTTGTGTCCCAGTTCTGTGTTTGTAGGCCTGCACAGATAATCTACATCACTCATACCATGTTGGATGAGGCCTTGAGCAAACTGATCTAGTGGAAGATGTCCCTTTCCTGTGGCAGGGAGTTAGATCTAGACGATCTTCAAGATCCCTTCCAACCCATTCCATGAATCTATGAATCCAAAGTAAATAGAATCTTTGAAGTTCTCATGTGAAAGCAGTCACAGACACAGGAAGCAACTTCTAGTCAGCCGTCTAGGCATCATTGAAATAAATCTTAGAATCATACAAATGTTTTAATTGGAAGAGACCTCCAAGATCATTGAGTCCAATCATTGACCCAACCACCGTGGCCATTAAACCATGTCCCAAAGTGCCATGTCCAAAAATTTCTTGAACACCTCCAGGGATGATGACTCCACCACCTGCCTGAGCAGTCTGTTTCAATTCCTGATCACTTTCAGGAAAGAAATGGTTTTTAGTCTCCAACCTAAACCTTCCCTGTCACAGTTTCAGGCCATTTTCTCTCTTGCTATCACCCAATATTAGGGAGAAGAGACTGACCCCCACCTCACTGCAACTTCTTTTCAGGGTGTTGTAGAAAGTAGTCAAGTCTCCCCTCAGCCTCATCTTCGCCATACTAAGCAACTTCAGTTCTCTCAGCTGCTCCTTGCCAGCCCTGTTCTCCAGACTCTCTACCAGCTTCGCTGCCCTTCTCTGGACATGCTGCAGCACCTCAATGTCCCTCTTGTAGTGAGGGGCCCAAAACTGAAGCCAGTATTCAAAGTGCAACCTCTCACTCTGGAGCTGGAGTTAGTTTTGGACACTTTGCCACTTAGGACACTTTTTTTTTTTTTTTAATTGTAATTTTCTACACCAGAAATCTGCCTCTCAAAGTGCTTTTAATTGACGTCATTCTTCATGAATCAGCTGAGATGAGCACTGTCCATCGTTGACGCTTCTTCTCTATCCTAACATGTAGCCTGGCCCTGCAAAATGATTGCGACACTTGGCTGGGTTACAAGAGAGTCAGGTCTGTAGCAGATGTTTCATTACTCCCTGTACATGCTACTACATGCTGTGAGAAAGCTTATAAAAGAAGGATGTTTGTTTGATTTTGACTCACCAACCATAAATGTTAATATTTCGTGTCACTTCAACTTGTTGCACAACTGGCCTGCTTAGGGGTTTATTGTAAATGCATCAGCATTTTCAGAGCAGAGCAATAAGGCTGACATCTGCTGCCAGCTGAAGTATCTGTGTGTTTTTCACATGGCTGAAGGTCGTGAGATTAGCTTTGTTAGTGTTCTACAACCATTTTTGATTTCTCTCTCTCTCTTTTTTTTCTTTATTGCATTCTACCTGCAGGAAGTTCAGTGTTTTGATATCATGGGTCTCTCTCAGCTAGTTTTTGCTGTTCCTTGAGCAGATGACGAGTGATCTGGGAACAGGGCAGCTGTGTGCGGTGACTCAGATGTGCCCGACAGCCACACCTGGGCAGGAGGAGTAGCTTTACAGTTGGCTTGATTTAACCTAACCAGACTGAATGCCTCCTGTGGTTCCCTGATCTCAGCTGTTATTTAAAATTTGATAGAGAGTACAAACATTTCTTTGTTTCTGTGAGACAAACAAATCCACATCTAGATAGCTTTCAAACCAAGTCTTACCACAGGGCTTGTCATGCTAGGAAGACTAATTCAATCAGCCTGGTGCTTTGCTCCTGGGCAATGAAGAACCCAAGGACACTTGCTGGCTTTGTTGTGTGGGGTTTGGGGTTTTTTGGTTGTTTGGTTGGTTTTGTTTGTTTGGGTTTTTTTTTCCCCTGTAATAGCAGCCATCATTGAGTCATAGAACCGTTTTGGCTGGAAAAGACCTTTAACATGATCATGTCCAAGTGTTAACCCAGCTCTGCCAGGTCACCGCTAAACTATGTCTCTCAGCACCACATCCGCATAGTTTTTCAATCCCCGCAGGGATAGGGACAACATCACTGCCATGGGCAGCTTATTCCAGGGCTTGACAACCCTTTTGGAGAGGAAATTTTTCCTACCTCTGTGCAGTGCTACAGGCTTGAGGAAGAGCAGCTGGAGACTGCCCAGGAAAGAAAGATCTTGGGATTTCGTTTGACAGCCTGCTGAACATGAGCCACTGTGTGCCCAGGTGGTCAAGGAGGCCAACAACATCGTAGCCTCTACCAGCACAATGTGGCCAGCAGGATCAGGGCAGTGATAGTATGCCTGTACTAGGCACTGGTGAGGCCACACTTCAAATGCTGGGTTCAGTTTTGGGCCCACCACTCCAGGAAGGCTGTTGAGGTGTGGGAGTGCATCCAGAAAAGGGTAACGAAGGTGGTCAAGTGTCTGTAAAGCAACTAATAAAAGGATTGTCTGAGAGAACTGGGATTGCTTAGTCTGGAGAAGAGAGGGCTGAGGTGAGACCTCACTGCTCTCTACTACTCCTTGGAAGAAGTTTGGAGCCAGGTGGTTGTTGGTCTCTTCTCCCAAGGAACATACAACAGGACAAGAGGAAGTTTATGTTGGGTATTCCAAAAAACATTTTCAGCGAAGGGGTTCTCAGTCACTGGAACTGGCTGCCTAAGGAGGTGGTTGAATCCCCATGCCTGGGAGCATGTAAGAGGCAGAGATGTGATGCTGAGGGAAATGGTTCAGCACCAGCCTTGATAGAGATAGAATAGAATAGAATAGAATAGAATAGAATAGAATAGAATAGAATAGAATAGAATAGAATAGAATAGAATAGATGTTGTGGAGGGCCCATAGGTCCGAGGGATGGGCTCATTCTATGCCTCACTTTGTTTTGCATGCCCAGGCGTGTTCCTCCCCAAGCCAGGGGTGGACAGGCCCAAAACGGGTGAACACATTGAAGGGCATAGAGGGTGCAGGGGGCCGGGGCGCCACAGTGTCTGCCTGGCCCCGGCAATGCTAAGGCCTGTGTAGTAAACAGGTTGCATAAGCCCACACTGAGCGTGTGGCCCAGCCTATGCTCTCTCCATTTATGGAGGTATAAAGCATAGTGAATTCGCCTATTTTGGTGATGTTTGGCTGTCTGCCAAACCGATTGGTCAATAGTGGCCAATTAGGGCAATTAATCTCGGCCCACAGTTTATAAATGAGAGCGCACACGTGTGCCAGTGCTTCTACCTACAGTGCTTCTACCTGCAGAGCTTCTATCTACGGAGCTTCTATCCAGAGAGAGCTCGCTTCCATCCAGAGAGAGCGCTTCTAGCTCGCTTCTCTCCTCTCACACTCACGCTGAGGCCCTGTCCTCACGATCGCTTATACTTAGACTTGGGCACAACTATTGTCTGTTACTTTGTGTCACCGGCCT
>WAAF01020826.1:95014-131154 GCA_013400475.1 Tricholaema leucomelas | reverse complement strand
GTGACTCCACCACCTCCCTGGGCAGCCCATTCCAATGCCAATCACTCTCTCTGGCAAGAACTTCCTCCTAACATCCAGCCTATACTTCCCTCGGCACAACTTGAGGCTGTGTCCCCTTGTCCTGTTGCTGGTTGCCTGGGAGAAGAGACCAACCCCCACCTGGCTACAACCTCCCTTCAGGTAGTTGTAGACATCAATGAGGTCTGCCCTGAGTCTCCTCCAGGCTAAACAACCCCAGCTCCCTCAGCCTCTCCTCATAGGGTTTGTGTTCCAGGCCCCTCACCAGCTTTGTTGCCCTTCTCTGGACATGTTTCAGCACCTCAACATCTCTTGAGTTGAGGAGCCCAGAACTGGACACAGTACTCAAGGTTAGAGAATCATTGGAATCAGTGGTCTAAAGGTCTTTTCTAAATAAAATGACCCTATGTTTCTGTGAGTCCACAATAGGCCATTCTCCATGTTTTGAGGTCCAGAAGGTGCTGTGCTAAATACGGATGTAATATTTCATAGTCTGCTGTGTGAAGTCCTTTGGCCAGCTTCGCCTGAAGCTACTTAAATATGTCTGTAGATCAGACAAAAATTTACAAACAAAAGGCACACAGAAATGTGTTTCAGGAGTTTATCATCATTTATGACAACATCAGTAATTTTTTTTTTCCTTAAAAGAATCACCTCCCCTGTGGGGACAAGCTGAGTGAGCTGGGACTGTTCACAGAATCACAGAGAGACTGAAAGGGACCTCAAATGATCATCCAGTCCAACCCCCCTGCCAGAGCAGGACTACTTATAGCAGATCACACAGGGATGCACCTAGGGGGGTCTTGAATATCTCCAGAGCGGGAGACTCCACAACCCTCCTGTGCAGCCTGTACCTGTGTTCTGTCACACTCACAATGAAGATTTTTTTTTTCCTTGATTTTACATGGAACTTCCTATGCCAATGGAGAAAAGAAGGTTCTAAGGAGACTTTAGAGCAACCTTCCAGTATCTGAAGGAGACCTACCAGAAAGCTAGGAAGGATTTATAAAGGCTTGTAGAGATAGGACAAAAGGGAATGGATTGAATCCTGAGGAGGACAGGTTTAGACTGGACATTAGGAAGAAATTCTTTACAGTGAGGGTAGTGAGACACTGGAACAGGTAATGGGTGCCCCCTCCCTGGAGGTGTTCAAGGACAAGATGGATGAAACCTTGAGCAACCTGGTCTAGTGGAAGATGTCCCCGGACATGTCAGGGGGGCTTTAAAGTCCTTTCCAACCCAAACCATTCTATGATTCTGTGGAAAGATGTCTGAATATATTTCACATTCAAGTGCACAAGTGATGAACAATGCTGAATTCAACAGATATCTTTTAGATGATGTTTCTGAGAAAGCCACTGTGGAGGATTCTAATTTCATCCCTTTTAAAATGCATAGCCAAAATAAGTCAATTCATGGCAGGGACTTGAACAGAAATATTAATATTTTCAATTTTTTTTCCTGTAGAACCTACCTGATACCCCAACATATCCATATTCTGTCTCTACTATGCAGATGCTTAATACTCCAATATCCTACATCCAAAGTCGTCATCCTGCTGAGAGCTGCACAGTGAGAGCTTTGATCTGCAAAGGATTAAATTGTATTGAGAGCTTTACAGCAGTAAAGTGCCTATGTGCTCAACATAAAATTATGTTAAATTGCCTGATCATGCAGATGTTTGACTAGAAAATAGCTGAAGTTCAGTCATATCCTGCCTTCAGCTACATTTTCACTGCAGCTCAGCCTGTACCGTGGACCTCTAGTTACTGTTGTAATCTTTGTTTCACCAGCACTGGTGTAAACCAGTAGGAAATCAGAATGTGTGCCTAGTTTTCTGGCTCCTGTGTTATTTATACTGGCAGTAACATAGTGAAAAACACAAATATCTTTGGGCAACTCTGCTCAATTCAATGTGTTAACAAAGGGGAGGGAAATGAAAAGGCATTTTTCATTTAATGTTTCAAAATTATGCAAAAAATACACTGAAATAATGACAAAGTAATCATCTTGCATGCAATAATTATGTGGAAATAGTAGAATATTCAAACATCATTGAATTGAATACCTGGGACTAATCAGGCTGCAACTGAGAAGACAGTTGTGTAAACTGGCCTGAATCATAGACTCATAGAATCGTAGAATCAACCAGGTTGGAAGAGACCTCCAAGATCATCCAGTCCAACCTAGCACCCAGCCCTATCCAGTCAACTAGACCATAGCAGTAAATGCCTCATCCAGACTTTTCTTGAACACCTGCAGGGACGGTGACTCCACCACCTCCCTGGGCAGCTCATTCCAATGCCAATCACTCTCTCTGGGAAGAACTTCCTCCTAACATCCAGCCTTTACCTCCCCGGCACAACTTGAGACTGTGTCCCCTTGTTCTGTTGCTGGTTGCCTGGGAGAAGAGACCAACCCGCACCTGGCTACAACCACCCTTCAGGTAGTTGTAGACAGCAATGAGCTCCCACATGAGCCTTCTCTTCTCCAGGCTAAACAACCTCAGCTTCCTCAGCCTCTCCTCATAGAGTTTTTGTTCCAGGCCTCTCACCAGCTTTGTCGCCCTTCTCTGGACGTGTTCCAGCACCTCATCATCTCTCTTGAATAGTGGCCCCAAACCCCTAGGAATGGTTTAGGTTGGTTGACTGATTTTAACCAAGCCAAATTTGTGTTCATGGTAGAGGCAGCATCTTCGTAAATGCACCAGATTTGGAGAGGGGTTTTTTTTGGGACATATTTTTTCTTCTCTGTGCAAACCTGAAGACTAATTTGGCATCTATTTGGTCATTCTGTCCTGCTCAGCATCCCGAGGAAGGTGAATGCTTTGCTCTTCGTGTTTTTACTGACAGGGTTATTTTGCCAATGGCTGGTACTGCAAACTTCCAGGAGGGCTTTCCTGGATATCCAGGAAAGAGAAATTATTCTGGGAACTGTGATCACAGAGCTTGAGAGCATAGATTTAATAATTCTGACACTAATCTCTGGCTGAAATGTGCAGCTTTGGAAATGGCTCCAGGAACATCTCATAACAGATGTCAAAAGTTCAGGGAAGGGATTTTCCTGAAACTGTCAGGATTTTCTCCACCTCTGTAGGCTTTGAGGATGGTGTGGTCATTCTTTGTTACAGTACTCCTGACCCGAGCACACATTGATAGATGCTCTGACTTCCAAAAGCTGTCATTGCCAGTGTGGCTCTATTCATGCAGAGCAAATAGCATCCTGTGGCCTGTCATTTGATGGTTCAAAGTATGTGTGAAACATAAGAACATGCTACCACATACACAAAGACAGAAATTGGTTATGGGATATAAGAATTTAATGTCATAAAAATAAGTTTAGTTTCAACCCAGAAGCTAAAACATTGCAGTCCAGGTTATAAAACCAGTTTCCCTGGAAACCTCTTGGCTCCTGCTTTGCAATTCTTGAACCAAAGTTAAGTATGTGAGTTCTCAGCTTCCTATCTGGAAAGAGCCACAAATCCAGGCATGAGATACACAGCTGCCAAAAGGGATGCAAGAAAAAGAGATGCTGTAACCTTCCATTAGCTGTCAGCCTCACGCATGCGATTCATCTCCTGCAGACTCTCTATGCAGCACCCACTGCAATGCTATTGCCTCGCGCCTGTCTGTTCCTCACAGCAGAGACAGAAAGAAGCAAATACAAGGGTTTTTCCCATCAGGTAAGGACTGGAAAGATTTCTGCTCCATATTCATGCAGGACTACATTTCTTGTTGCTTTGGAGACTAGGGCAGGGCAGGAGGAAAAGAATGGACACACAACAGTGACCTCTCTCCAAATCCTTGCTGAGTCTTGATAAATGGAGATATTAGGTGGTTGCTCACCATGCCCACGCACATGCTCCTTCCAGGAGGGTGAAGACATGTACAGCCTCACTGCTTCCACAGTGGCACACAGACAGTATCTGCACCAGGGAGTCAGTTGGGTCTGTTACTGGGTTCTTCAGCCCGAAATGAGCCCTTTTCTGAACTTGCTCTCTCTGTCCCTTGAATGTTGTTTGTAATGCTCCTTGCAGTAGAAATCAAAAAATGCTCCACTGACTGAGCCTCTTCTTCTGAGGCTCCTTTTTCTCCAGATCTTTGGCCACTGCCATGAGTCCACAGTCATTCCCCAAGAGACAATTAATTTACTTATTCTAGAAGCATTTTCCTCAATAGCAAATTGCGGGAGTCAGGCCACCGGGAGAGGCTGAGAATCGATCGGGGTACTGAGGAGTCGACTCAGTTAGCTGCCAGCAGTGCAATGCTCAGTGCAGTACAGCTTTATTCCAGAAGTGCAACAGCTTATATACCCCTTTAGAAGAGCTGTGCACAACTAGCTGAGGTTTACACAAGCGGAAGGTACAGATTGGTTCAGAGTTATAAGCAAGGTATTGATAGGTCACTCAATCCCTGGTGTCCACCCCTGCAGGATGGCAAGCTCAGCCCCCTGCAGGTGTGGTGGGGTGCTCATTGTTTACAGCTTCCTGTCCTGGGCCCCAGACAGCCCAAGGACAGTTTGCAGCATGAGCTCTGATGTTTACAGCTCATGCCCTGCCTAGGGAGAGTGTTCTCCCACAGCAAATGGCCTTATCCTCCTTCTTCCTAAGGGTCTAGATGACAACCATAGAATCATAGAATCAACCAGGTTGGAAGAAACCTCCAAGATCACCCAACCTAAAACCCAGCCCTAGCCAATCAATTAGACCATGGCACTAAGTGCCTCATCCAGGCTTTATTTGAACACTTCCAGGGACAGTGACTCCATCACCTCCCTGGGCAGCCCATTCCAATGCCAATCACTCTCTCTGGGAGGAACTTCCTCCTAACATCCAGCCTAGACCTCCCCCAGCACAACTTGAGACTGTGTCCACTTGTTTTGTTGCTGGTTGCCTGGGAGAAGAGACCAACCCCCACCTGGATACAACCTCCCTTCAGGTAGTTGTAGACAGCAATGAGGTCCCCCCTGAGCCTTCTCTTCTCCAGGCTAAACACCCCCAGCTCCCTCAGCCTCTCCTCATAGGGTTTGTGTTCAAGGCCCCTCACCAGCTTTGCCGCCCTTCCATGGACACGTTCCAGTACCTCAACATCTCTCTTGAGTTGAGGAGCCCAGAACTGGACAAGTCTCACAAGGCTGAGGGAACTGGGGTTGCTGAGGTTGCTTAGTCTGGAGAAAAGAGTGTACCAAATCCTTAGCCAGTGCTGGCAGAAGACATCAGAAGATGTCTGCTCCATGTCCTTAGTGGAACAAGGATTAGGGTGAAGTCAGACCTACAGCAGTCATGTATTACTAGCTGGGAAACAATCTGCCCACCTTAAAAACCATGCACTGCAGCAGAGAACAGAGCAAGAACACACAGGGAAAATGCCAGGCAGTTACTAGCAAGCCTTCTGACTTGCAAATGGAATGGCTCATTACAAACATTGGGAGATTAATATTAAAGATAATCCTCCAAGCATGGAAAAGAATCCTGTGTAGCCTCAGGAGATGGACAGCTAAATCCTCAGAGCCAGTATACACAGTTAGGCCATCCCACCCTGGGGACACAAACCTCGTTTTTGAAAGCAACATGCTCTAGAGGAGAAAGTAAATGGAAAAACAATATCATCTTGCTTTCCTAACCCAGAAAGGGAGCCTTGACTGTTCATGAAAACAATCTTTTATTGTAAGGGAAACAGAAGTTGAGATTTTTCTGCTCTTCATAAAACTGAGGCTAACTTGATTTAAAAACATCATAGCTTTCTGAAACTGTGAATTAGCAAAGAAAGGGACTCTGCATTTTTATTCACACCTTCTCTGAAATATTGTTAGAATTACACTTTTTGGCTTTTGTTGTTGTTTTTGTTTTTTGTTTGTTTTCATCATTACTGTCCAAGAAGAGCCAATGGTTTTCATTTTATATGAACTAAAAGAAGAGGCAATGTTTTTTATTTTGTATGAACTAAGTTCACATTTAGATCATAAAACATAAACTATACCACAAGTGTTCAGAGTTCATTAGTTCTGACTAACTCGGACTGCTTGACGTTTATTTTAATCTGATACTTACTCTAGAAGGAAAATTCTTGTGTTAAAACTAATTAGAGCCTCCTTTGTGTGTGTGTGCCTCAGTGTCTTACATGACTTTTTTGTTAGTGGTAGCAATACGTGTCTTGCTCAAAATTAGATCCATTATTTATAGTTTTCCTGGGAGAGTGGAAGATAAAGGTGTGGTTAATTCATCTCACTGGAGAGAGAGCTTCTGTATTGTGAATAGCTCCATGTTTTATGGATTACACTTAAATAAATCAGATTTTAAACAAATGGATTTGGGAGGGGAGGTTTGACAATGTGATGTTTTTGTGCCTACATTTCTGTAGGGAAAGGCAGACAGCAGGGCAGGATGGGGGATGCTTAATCCTATTAAGTGTGAAGAAGAAGAAGAAGAGAAAGAAGAGTGCTTTCTGGTAAAAACCAGTCATGGCCAAAACTGAAAACATGGAAAAGAAATCATTGACAGTGGGTGGCATTGTTTTAGCTTGATCATTAGCAACTGCAGGATTTTGCCTGGGGTAGCTGTTTTCATTTGTACAGGCAGGGTACAGTCAGCGGTGACCCCCCTACTGCTTCTCAAGGTCAGATCCTGATGCAGTGGCCCTGAGACAATAGCTCTTAAGAGCAGATTTCACCAGCTGGAATTTATATTTTGCATTTACAGGCATAAAAAAATCTTGTCTTGACTGACTTGTGTTGTGAACACAATTGCTGGTTTTCATTCGCAGGTGGAAAAAATGAATCTCCAGGTCACAGAATCATTGAATAGTGTGGGTTGGAAGGGACCTGAAAGATAATTTAGTTCCAACACCACCCCGCCCCCTGGTCAGGGACACCTTCACAAGATCAGGTTACTTAAGGTCTTCTCCAACATGTCTGCTACAAAAACCTGGAGTACAGTATTAGTGCCATTGTGCACTGGGGTGCATGCAAAAAATCCAGCTTTGGCAGATGACATGTCAGCCTTAGAAAGACTTACCTGATGGTAGACGACCATTTGCAGTGATACATGACCTTGTGCTCAGCTGTCTGCCTGTGGTCTTGCATATCTTTGTTCTTGGCATTCAGCTGGTCTCAAACAGGATACCTGGCAGATATCCCTCCTGTAGAGAAGAGCAGAAGATGCCTCAGCTCAAAGGAAGCTGGTGGACAAAAGTGCCACCTGCATCAGCAGTGCAGATGCAGATGCCAGACTCAGCTCACTTACATCTATTCATCCATAACACACAAGCCTGTGCACTTATCTGCCCAGTTGCTATCCTTTGCAGTGTCCACTTATAGAATCATAGAACTATTTTGGTTGGAAGATGTTTTGTGTTGTCGGTAATGTCAAAGCAACTGTGGTATTGCTTATAAACAACAAAATTATGAAGGCCTTTCTAATCATCAGCAAGCTGGGAAGATAACAGCTAGGCCAGGTGGGGGTTGGTCTCTTCTCCCAGGCAACCAGCAACAAAACAAGGGTACACAGTCTCAAGTTGTGCCAGAGGAGGTATAGGCTAGATCTTAGAAGGAAGTTCTCCCCAGAGTGATTTGCCATTGGAATGGGCTGCCCAGGGAGGTGCTGGAGTCACCATCCCTGGAGGTGTTCAAGAAAAGCCTGGATGAGACACTTGGTGTCATGATCTAGTTAATTGAACAGGGCTGGATGACAGATTGGACTGGATGATCTTGGAGGTCTCTTCCAACCTGGTTGATTCTAGGATTATTAATGCCTGATTAAATGTCTCTAGTGCACTGTCTTTACATATAACCTGTACACTCCAGAATGCCTGACTTTGATTCTATCGTCCTGTGATAACTACATTATTGCAGCAGTAGACAGTGAAAACTGCTGCATTTCACCCTACAAAAGCACAAGGGCTTTAGTTTCATCTAAAGGTCAAGATTATACTTCTCCTTGGAGGTAATGTGATAATATTTGTTTGGATTTAGTTTTGAGCTCTTCACTACATGAAGGATACTGAGGTACAGGAGCATGTCCAAAAAGCAGTATCTAAGCTGATGAAGGGCCTTGAACACAGCTGGTGTTGGATGAGGTGGGAGTCAGTCTCTTCTCACATGCAACGAGTGACAGGACAAGAGGAAATAACTTCAAGTTGTGTCAAAGGAGGTTGAGGTTGGACATTAGGAAAAATTTCTTCACCGAAAGGGTTCTCAGGCATTGGGACAGGACTGCTCAGAGAGGTGGTGGAGTCAGTGTGTCTGAAGGTGTTTAAAAGACACATGGAAGTGGTGCTTGGGGACAGAGTTTTGTGACTTAGCAGCAGTGGTGGGATTGTGAGCTCTAGGCAAGTGGATGGACTGAATAATCTCAAAGATCTCTTCCAGCCTCTACAGTTCTATGGTTCTGTGACTTTGTGATTGAGCAAGAAAGGAGAGGTTATCTATGCACATGTGTTTGACTGAAAGGGAGTGCATTTTTTCCCAGGGAAAGCAGCCTGAATATTCAATCCTTAATTTGCAAAACAAGCAACCCAGAATAACAGCCTGCATCTTCCATGTGTCTAAGGGGGTTACTCAGAATCAGCTGCATACACAGACACCACATGCCACACTTGGTTGCAGTATCCATTTGGCTGCAGATTTTTCACTTTGCACCAACATCCAACGTGCAAGGAGTGTTCAGAGTGCCACAGGAGTGTGATGATGATGATGATGATGGAGAGCAAGATGCCTTGACAGTCCCTTATGCTAACCCACCACACAACAGCATGACTCCATGAAGATCTCAGTAGGGTACTTCTCTGCTCTTTTACTCTTCTGTGCTCCTCCTTAAGGGTTTCATTCAGAGCAGATTCCTGCAGAATATGAAGGTGACCAGCATGCTGTGGCTGAGGAGAGTCACTGAAAGCCACCAAGGGGAACTGAAACGAGACATAGTGGTCTTTCTAGGAATGTGAACTCCATTACCATTTTTTAGTAGTCTCAGCAATGTTTGGGGTTAAATACAAAGCATATCATGAACATTACTATATCATGCATGCTAGGAGGTGTGTGTTTAAGGGTTTAAATCCATGTTGGCATGAAATGGGTGAATCAAAGTGATTTTTAATATTTTTTTCAGCTAAAATATTAATAATACCATGTGATGAATTTTCAGGTTGAAAGACACTATCCAACATCTGCGAAGCCCAAACTGGAACAGAAGTAATGAATCTACCTACTTGCCTCAATTTGGCTTTCCAAGACACGCATCACTCTAGCAATTAAATGATTCCTTGTTTCTCAAACTATACCAACCACTGCCAAATAAAATACAACCATTTAATCACATTAAATTAGAGCTATAATAATATTAGCCATTGCCTAATAGCTTTTTTTTCCCTAAGCCACTGGGAAAGCAAAGCCTTGCCAAAAAGACTGTTACCCTTCCACAATATAAATCAATAAACCATAATCATGCTGTGTACCTTGACCTCTTTTCCACCACACTGTGGAAAACAAACAGCAGGAAGGCAGACCCTGGTTGAGTAATTTAAAACAATTTGTAAACTGTAATTCAAGAGACCTATTAATTAGTAAATCATTCATAATCTCTAAAGTATTTGAATGCACTCAATTTCAGTGAAACACACTAATCTGATAGCGTGGCTGCTATCATCAGGGCTGAAAAAGGCCATGTTCTTTTCAACTGTTTCTGTTAATGTTTGAGCAGAAGTTGGTGAGCACATGCTAGAAAGCAATTAATCAACTTCAACCCTTCCACAAAAACTAATTGTCTCATAAGTTATGGCTAGCCAGAAGTCCTTTATTTTTTATCACTAATTATTAATGGTTTCACCAATACTTACCTGGCAGGGGAGACACCGTGATCAGGCAGGTGGTTTTCCCAGGGCAAGGCTCATCCTTTGCACTCTGGGTGTGCTGACCCCTGCTATTTCCCCGAATGCGGGAAACCTGACTGCATAATTTGTGGCAGTGGGGGACTGCGTTCGCGCTCTCCCCTTTAAATTTTTCTGTATTCAACACTGCTCAGGCCACACCTTGAGTACTGTGTCCAGTTCTGGGCCCCTCAGTTGAAGAGAGATGTTGAAGTACTGGAACATGTCCAGAGAAGGGTGATGAAGCTGGTGAGAGGCCTGGANCTGGGTGATAGGTTGAACTGGATGATCTTGGAGGTCTCTTCCAACCTGGTTGACTCTACAGTGTTCTACAGTGTCCTAAGTCCAACAATTAATCCAGCGCTGCCAGGTCACCACTAAATTGTATCCCTCAGCACAACATCTACATGGCTTTTTAATCCTTCCAGAGATGGGGTCTCCACCACTGCCCTGGGCTTTTTCTTTTTGGGTAAGATATTGTTCCTCATGTACAACCTAAACCTTCTCCGGTACAATGTGAGGCTGTTTCATCTTGTCTATTGCTTGTTACTTGAGAGAAGAGACCAACATTCACCTCCTTCCAACCTCCTTTCAGGGAGTTTTAGAGAGTGAGAAAGTCTTCTTTCAGCCTCCTCCAGGCTGAAGTGATGCTGTAAAATTTGGCTATATAAGGCAACCCTTTAAGACTCCAGTTTTAAATTTTGGAAGCAGACATTTCTTTATGACAAATCTGTATAAGTTTGGGTGACTCTTGTCTCAGATCTTGCATCCCAACAAGACAGAGGCATATTTTCATTTCTTGACCACCTGCATATGCATTAGATTGCAGATTGATCTCCTGGGGTCCTAGCTCATGTTCTTTGATTGAAGTTTAGTGCTGAGTTTGTGCACTTTGCTGGAATTTCACAACATGTTTTCATCCTTCATGACAACTGAAGATTCAGACTGGTTTGCTGCCTTGTCTATTGCATGTGGTTGGATCATTAGTGTCTTGTCCTTGTAAATTCCATTTGTGCACTTGCCCTTTACCAGCAAGTCCTCATTTCCACTGAGATGAATTTTGCTGTATCCTGGGCAACCTGCTCCCTCAGATGCTCCTTGCAAGACCTGTTCTCTAAATCCTTCACCGTCTTCATTGTCCTTCTTTGCACCCACTCCAGCACCTCAACGTCCTTCTTATGGTGAGGAGTCGCAAAACTGATCCCAGTATTTGAGATGCAACCTCACCAGGGCCAAGTGCAAAGAGATGATCATCTAATGATGCTAAATGCCTCACTTAGCATGACAGTTAGACCTTGAATGATAAGACATCAGCCCCTGTAGAGGCGAATCGTCTCCTAGAGGTGAGGAAGACTAGAAGAGGCTGTAACAGAAAGGAGCAGGGCAGTTTAAACCCTGAGAACGTGTAAATGAGCATCAGTGCTTATCAATTGCAGAAGGAAAGCTGACACAGTGACCAAGATGCATCTGGACTCTGTAAATAGAGCGTCTGTGTGCCGCTCCAAGACTGGCATGCCAATCCCTGGAGACTTCAAGTCAAGAGTGAAGCACTTAAGAGAAGGAAGCACATAAAAGAAAAACATACATACTTTCCAGAAATGCTTATATTGTTTAGACATTAGAAGATAAAAAAAAAACAAAAAAAAACAAACCCAAAAAACAAAACAAACACAACAAAGCAAAAATGCAAACCGCAGGGAAGATTAACAACAATATCTCTGGACAGAAATGTTTCAGAGCAATGTTTACTGAGTGCTTCCTTACTGCTCTAATTATCAATATGATGTACAACAGTTGCATGTGAAAGATAAAGATAAAATCTTCACTAAAGGAAGGAAAATCTCTGATCTTCTAGCAAGAAGCCATCTGTGGTGAAAATGATTGGCTGGATTGTTGTTATTTAAAAATATTTTTATTAATGTTTATCGAGTTTAGTAGATTTTTTTTCTTCTTCCTGATGCCTCACAAAGGCAGTGCAAGCTGATACCTTGCATTATTGTTTATTGAGTCACTCTCCATTTCCCCATTAATAGCAGAAGAATATGTTTTGCTTCTCCAGTGATAATTTCCTTCTCTAATGTGTTCAGTCCCTTTTAGAAAAAAAAAAAAAAAATACTTGGGGTGAGGAGGAACTTTCAATTTCATCTTAGCAACCCAAACAGTTCAGCCAGTTCTTGATAAACTAATTAAAAAATCCGCAGCGTCTGGAAACAGTTCTTAGCTAGACTTTACCAGACTCTGCTGCCAGAGAAGGTGCCTACGAGCACAGGTTCTATCTGGTTTTCACACTGGGACTATCAGCTGGTGCTATGAAAATAGAGGGTCCATTGTGACTGCAAGTTTATTGTTGTATTTTAACCCCCATGAGGCTGTGCTTGGGAGCCTGAACAAACCCACACTGCTCAATAAAGCTCTCAAAGCACACACGCAGAAGAGAGTGAAAGAACAGTTTACCTAAGGAGTTTCAAAAACAGGACTTGTGCAAACTACCTGTTAGACAGGTCTCCAAGGCATGGGTGTTCTACAACAGATTTTCCTACTCCTTCAAGGGAAAAAGAGACATTGATCTTCAGCTTCAAATCTCTTTACTGAAACAGTGGCCAGGCACTGGAATAGATTACTCAGGGAAGTGTTGGAGTCACCATCCCTGGAGTTCAAAGTAATATGTGGACATGGTACTTGGGGACATGTTTTAATGGCCACGGTTGTGTTAGGCTGATAGTTGGACTTGATCTTAGAGCTCTTTTTCAACCAAAAGAATTCTGTGATTTTCATTCCAATCTTGCACAAGCCCAGCTACCTCTCTGCACCCTCAACCCAGGTACACCCTCAATCTCCTGTCTACAAGCACCTGAAGGGAGGCTGTAGCCAGGGGCGGGGTGTGTGTGGGGGGTGTGTTGGTCTCTTCTCCCAGGCAACCAGCAATAGAACAGGGGGACACAGTCTCAAGTTGTGCCAGGGGAGGTATAGGCTGGATGTTAGGAGGAAGTTCCTCCCAGAGAGAGTGGAATGGGCTGCCCAGGGAGGTGGTGGAGTCACTGTCCCTGGAAGTGTTCAAATAAAGCCTGAATGAGGCACTTAGTGCCATGGTCTAGTTGTTGGCTAGGGCTGGGTGTTAGGTTGGACTGGATGATCTTAGAGCTGTCTTTCAACCTGGTTGATTCTGTGAGTCTAGGTACTATCTGAGCAAAGAGGGGAGTCCACTTCAAGTGAGTCCTACTTCGGTTGTGTCTTCGGGTATCTGTGAAAACACCTTGGCTAATGTTCATGCTGGTCAGCAAAAGCTACAAAGGATAAATGTCCCATCAGTGTGGCCATGGGATGCTTTGTAGTTTCTCCATAGCTCTGATCTAAACAGAGAAGCAAGGAGTGAAGCTGTGGGGATCTAGGGTGTTAATGCATCTTAACAAAGGTCAGAACATGCAGCTCTGTGTGTGTGCACCAGAAATCTTTGATGCTAATTCATGCTTCTTACTATTAGAAGATGATTTTAAGTGTTTTCATTAAAATTTAAAGATTCAGAGTGAGAAGGAGATCTCTCCCTGCACCTGGAGACAGGCAGAAGGGGCTGATGATACCTTTTGCAGCTCCATTGCAGCACATTTTTTTTCCTGGTAGTATTTGGAATTTAGAAACATTCTGCTTTGGGAATTTGCAGTAAATAGGGCATGTCAGAATATTTATGTAAGAAGGCAGCTGTTGAAGATCTATGGCCTGAAGAAGTGTTTTTGCAAGCTAGAAGGAAGTGAGTCTGGAGCACAATATTCACAGGAAAAATGAAGCTTAAAAAAGCATACGTAGCCAGATTTCCTCCTCAGGCAGTGCCCACAGTAAAACAGACTTTTATTAATTTTTTTTTCCTCCTAAAGAGGCATTTTTTTCCATCATCAGACTGGATAGCAAAAATCCAGGATTAATCAAAAAAATAAGTCACATCTTTTAAGTGAAGAAGCTGTTTTCTCTGGGTGTGCAGCTTGTTTATTTTTCCTCGAACAAAAATATGAATTGCTTTACATTCCTGGTGACTTTGTCAGTGGGACATGGTGGGAAAGAGCACCCTCCCCCCCAGCTGAAGGTGTTATTTAAGGAATAGGCTTTCATTTTCCTACATTTTCCTACAGCTAGAAATGGGAATGTGGCTGTTGTTTGGGACCTCGAAAGAGCTCTGCTTTCTGTAGAGAGAGGAAGACATCTACAGAACTCAGCTAAAGATCAAATGAAAAAAAAAGGAAGTCCTAAGTTGAAAATTCAAATTCAACTAATGTAAAGAATTGCTTTTTTAGAGTTTTACTTCCTGCTATGTCTGTCATGTAGACAACTGTTTATGTTAAGCCACAAAGTCAGCTTTATCCAAAAGAAGGGAAGCAGAAAGATACATAGAAACAAAGAGTCATAGGATAATTTTGGTTGGAAAAGAATCGTCCCTGTCTTAGATGATCAAAGAATCGTAGGATAATTTGGTTGGAAATGACCTTCAGGATCATCAAGTCCAGCCATTATCTAACTCTACCAAGTCAAGTGCTAAACCACATTCCTTGGCACCACACGTCTGTGTGTTTTAAACACCTCCAGGGATGGGGATCCAACCTGGTCTGGTTGGAGATATCCCTATTCATTACAGGGAGGTTGGACCAGATGGACTTGATGGATCCTTTTCAAACCAAAACATCCTATGGTTTTACAATTCCACCTTTACTTATCATTGGTTTGTTTGATTCTTGCTTTAATAAAGAAATAAAATTGCAGCTACTTAAAACGTTGTCTGAAGATTCATTACTTGGCTTTCCTTGCTGCACTGTCCCATATTTTAATTGCTGTCTACAACTACCTGAAGGGAGGTTGTAGCCAGATGGGGGTTGGTCTCTTCTCCCAGGCAACCAGCAACAGAACAAGGGGACACAGTCTCAAGTTGTGCCGGGGAAAGTATAGGCTGGATGTTAGGAGGAAGTTCTTCACAGAGAGAGTGATTGGCATTGGAATGGGCTGCTCAGGGAGGTGGTGGAGTCACCGTCCCTGGAGGTGTTCAAGAGAAGCCATGGTCTAGTTGACTGGACAGGGCTGGGTGCTAGGTTGGACTGGATGATCTTGGACGTCTCTTCCAACCTGGTTGATTCTATTCTATTCTATTCTATTCTATTCTATTCTATTCTATTCTAAAAGATACTAAATGAGTACAAAATGGTGCTGTCCTTCTTGTCCTTGGACCAGTAGGCTGTGACACAATGCATATGGAGGGATTTTACTACAGAAAAATTATTCCTACTATTTGACATCTGTGTAGGAGCACTTATGGGTCCATTTATAGTAGCAGACACCACCAATCCATTAATTTTTAAAATAAGTTAAATTTTCAAGAGTAAATGATGTATTTTTATACACACACACACACACACATACATATATATATATATAAATATGTTTTATTCATACACATATATAAAATATATGTATTTTTTAAAATACATATCTACTACAAAGCAATATTGTTTCCCAGCTTTGGTAAACGTGTTGGGCACCTACTGCTCACTCATTCCTCACATGCTGTATGTTTCATGTATGCTTTTAAATGAAAGTATTTTTATTACCTTTAGTAAAATAACTCAGGCACTATGAATAACACTAACTGAAACCTCAGTGTGCAAGGTGGGGTGTTTTTAATCATTATAAAAATAATACAAGAATAATAGTAACAGCTTTAATAAATAGCTCTAAAGCTTTTAAGAAATCTCCCCCGAATTGTTTTTTCTAATTGCATCTCACTGCCCATGTCCTGGAGTTCTGTGTACCCAAAAATTCCTCTCCCTCTGTGGTTTGAATGGGAGAGGAAAAGGCACGAAAAGACCTGTTTCCCCATCCCTGTCCTGCAGGCGTGAAGGAAGGGAGCAAGGGACCCTTCCGGCACAAGGAGTGCCCCGCGCGGTGCCCGCACTGGGATCAGACTGGGGATTGGCTGTGTTCTTCGCGCCTAGGCAGTGGTAACTCAGCAATTTGTCTAGGAACGGTATAAATATTGGGGGACTTCCTGCCTTGGGGTACCTGCCTTAAAGTGCTCCCCCGCCTGGATAGCTTCTGCAGAAGGAGCCCCTGGAGCTCCCAAAAGACAAGCTCCAAAGGCTTCCACCTTAAGCACCCTTTATGCAGGCTCAATAGGCCTTAACGACCCTCAGAGGCTTCTGAGAGATACCGAAGGGACAAGCACCTGGACCGCTCTTCCTTTCAGCCAGCCTGACTCACCTGTGAGTAACTTTGGCTCAGCCTTATATAAATAAGGGGGATGCTATATTTAATAGCTTAAGCCTTTTCCAACTTCCAACTTCCAAAATAGTCAAGTCTACCTATGGTATCCTTATAGATCTTCTCAACCAACTGAACCTGCTAATTAAAACTGAATTAATTTCTGTATATAGTTTTGGGGGTGGGTTTTCAGGAAAATAAAATAACTCTATTCTTATATATATTCCTGACTCGGATGCATTAATTCCCTGCCTCCACAACAGCCCAACAGGAAATAATCAGTCAGCCAAGTCCATTAACATGCAAATTAAATAAGCTGTTCATCATCTTTTTTTTTTTTTTTTTTAAATCTTTTTTTTGGGGTGTGTGTGGGGGGGTAAATCCAATGTACAACTCTTAGTTATACTGAATAGCTTAATTTGGAAGGTTAACTGCAGATGTGTATTAAACATGTGTATATGCACCAACTGATCCTGAGGCAGTAGAACGTCACTTGCTATGGTGGGAGAGCAGCATGTTGACCTTAGAGCTGACTGAGTGACTTCAGGGCCTAATCTGAACCAGAAGAACAGTCTTACTAATGACTTAAATAGGAGCAAAGTCTTGCTTGAAGACTGTTAGTCTAGAATTCCTGATAAATTTCACACTAGTGCTGGCCAAATGATAGCGAATGTTTCTTTAGTCTTTGGCTGAAAAGGGCCTTTATTTTGCTGCCGTATTCATGGAGCACATTTAGTCTTCATTTGCATTCAAGAGACTAAACATTATTGTTTTCTCTAACCAAAAGGTATATTACTTGCAAAAATCAAATAATGTGGTAGCATTTGAAATTGATTAATGTTTTATTTGACAGTTGCACTCCCACAACTAGCTAGTCAAAGCAAAGTGTTAATGAGCAATCTTTAGATTAAAATGTGTGTGTTCTTGGTGAGCATGTATGAAAAGTGCATGCTGACGCAGACAGAAAAGCTGATTAAAGAACAGCTTCCTACAAATGAACTTCTGGTTGCATTGGCTGGTAGGCCAGTGCTACTTCCACCATCTTAGAATGGATCATAGAATCATAGAATCATAGAATAGTTTAGGTTGGAAGGGACCTCAAGGATCATCCAGCTCCAACCCCCTGCCATAGGCAGGGACACCTCCCACTAGAGCAGGCTGCTCAAGGCCTCATCCAAAATGGCCTTAAACGCCTCCAGGGAGGAAGCATCCACAACCTCCCTGGGCAACCTCTGCCAGTGTCTTACCACCCTCACTGCAAAGAACTTCCTCCTAACATCCAGTCTAAATCTCCCCTCTTCCAGCTTAAACCCATTCCCCCTCGTCCTAACATCACTAGACCTTGTAAATAGTCCCTCCCCAGCTTTCCTGTAGGCTCCCTTCAAATACTGGAAGGCCACTATAAGGTCTCCTCGAAGCCTTCTCCTCTCCAGGCTGAAGAGCCCCAACTCTCTCAGCCTGTCCTCATAGCAGAGGTGCTCCAGCCCTCTGATCATCTTCGTGGCTCTCCTTTGGACCCGCTCCAGCAGTTCCATGTCCTTCTTGTATTGGGGGCTCCAGAACTGCACACAGTACTCCAGGTGGGGTCTGACGAGAGCAGAGTAAAGGGGGAGAATCACCTCCCTTGCCCTGCTGGCCACACTTCTCTTGATGCAGCCCAGCACTCGGTTGGCTGTCTGGGCTGCATGTGCACACTGCCGGCTCATGTTGAGCTTCTCGTCGACCCAGACCCCCAGGTCCTTCTCCTCAGGGCTGCTCTCCAGCCATTCATCACCCAGCCTGTATCTGTGCCTGGGATTGCACCGACCCAGGTGCAGGACCTTACACTTGGCCTTGTTAAACGTCATGAGGTTGGCCTGGGCCCACCTCTCCAGCCTGTCCAGGTCCCTCTGGATGGCATCCCTGCCCTCCAGCAAGTCAACTGTGCCACACAGCTTGGTGTCATCTGCAAACTTGCTGAGGGTGCACTCAATTCCTCTGTCCATATCACTGGCAAAGATGTTAAAGAGCACTGGTCCCAGCACTGACCCCTGAGGAACACCACTTGTCACCGGTCGCCAGGTGGACATTGTGCCATTGATCACCACTCTCTGCATGCGACCCTCCAGCCAATTCCTTATCCAGTGAGTGCTCCACCCATCCAGTCTGTGCTTTTCCAGCTTGGTGACCAGGATGTCATGTGGGACAGAGTCGAATGCCTTACTCAGGTCCAGGTAGACGACATCAGTTGCCCTTCCCCTGTCCATTGCATCTGTGACTACATCATAAAAAGCCACCATCTTTATTGTATACTTATTCCAGAACAAGAGTTTCCTACCTGATGACTAAACCTCTTCATTTAAAAGATTCTTGATCAATATGTGGCGAGTGAAGATAGCGTTTTATATTCTCACATCAGACTTGCTCAGTTTTGTAAACCTGTTAGTTATCAGAGACAGGCTGAACCTGTCAGAAGCAGTTTCAGTTTACACTATAAGCAGACACTTCCTAAGTTGTGACTATTTTGGTATCAAGTATCTCAGGGCAGTCAGTGTTTGTGCTGTTGAAAGGCTGAGACACTCTGCTGTAGCTCCTTAGTGTACCATGAAAGTGAAGGAAGAGCAGACAGCTTTCCTCTCCATAGGCTGTGGAGGAGGGTACAAAAGAGTTTGGGTAATTTATTATAGAATACCTGAAAGCAAATATGAAACAAGGACTCTGAGGCAGTAGTATTTTCAGGAAATGGCTTAGGTGGCTAAAAGATGAATTATACAGGGGCAAGTGATTGCCCACCCTGTACTCAGTACTGATGAGACTGTGCCAAAATTACTGAGTTCAGTTTTGGTGTCCTTACCACAAGAAGGATGTTGAGGTGCTGCAGCAGCAAGGGCTGGTGAGAGGTCTGAGAAACAGGTCTCGTGAGGAAAGGCTGAGGGGACTGGGATTGTTTAGTCTGGAGGAGTCTGAGAGGAGACCTTTTCACTCTCTACAGCTCACTGAGAGGAGCCAGAAGGACACTGGTCTCTTCTTTCAAGGAACAAGTGATAGGACAAGAGTAAACAGCCTTAAGTTCCACCAAAGGACATTTAGGCTGGCCATGAGGAACAATTTCTTTCTCAGAAGGGTTGTCAAGCTGTGGAACATGCTGCCCAGGGCTCTGGTGGAGTTCCCACTCCTGGTGGGATTTAAAAGTTCTGTAGATGTGGTGCTAAGGGATATAGTTCAGTATTGAGGTAGCAGGTCAGGGTTCAACTCAGTAATCTTAAAGATCTCTTCTAATCTAATTTCAATTCTTTCAACAAGTAAAAAGAAACAAACCCAAAATAAAAAACAAAACAAAACAAAACATATTTCTCCCTCAAACCAAAACAAAACCACCCAAAACCCACCACGACAACAAAAACGACAAACAAAACTCCAGATTGAGAACCTACAAGCAGCCTGATAAATACAAGAAAATCAAAGGAGGGAGCTTGCTGTCCAAGTGCTGTGCTAGACACTGCTCTGCCCCACAGGGCTGGTAGTAGTACTCCTAGCTATAATAGCTTCCAAACCATTCCATGTGAAACACAGGATGTGTCCCCTGCATACTTGTGCCATGGTAAATTATATCACTTTGGAAGAAATCTGTGAGTGAAATCATATTGGAGACCATCTCCTGTAGCAACATCAGTGCAGTCCATTACTGCATTTCAGTACTGTCTTGGGTTTTCCAGGCAGCTCAATGACCCTCAGTAGCATTCAGGGCTGCATGGATATCTCCTGGCATCTGGAGGTGTCTGCTCTGTAGCAGTGCAGTCGTAATGTCATGCAAGAGTGCCTTAACTATGCTGATATTCCTTTCTGAGCCATTAGTTCTGCTCCAAGGTCTTTTTAAGAGCTGGTGGCAGTACCCTCAGCTGCAGCCCAAGCTCTTGCATGTTTGTAGCTTTTTCTCTCTGACAGCAGCAAAGAATGAGCCTGAAAATGTTTGGCCTCCTCTTGATGAGAGCTCACAGCAGCTAACATGAATTTGTCCTGCTGACTCTTTCCTCCTTGGATTTAAGGGCTGGAGTGATGATACAGAATAAATTTTGTCTGTTAGCCTCTACATTTGAGATCCTGCTAAAGGAAGGATACGAAGCCTTTGTGTTTGTCAGTTCCAGCCTTGGAGAGCAGCTGAAATAATTTGACTTATGTACATAGATGAAAATATAGCCTTTTTTTACACACACACACACACACACACACACATATATATGGAATTATGTTGGTTTTTTTCCCTAGAAGTCTGTATTCCAGGAACTCAGTAATCCTCTCACACAGCCCCCTGCAGTTAGGCTTCACTGAAAGGTGTACAGCTATGGCTTGAACCCACTGTGGAGAGGCTGACGTTCAAGTGATTCACTCTGAAGCATTTCCTCAGCTGTGCCAATTTCATGGCACCATAAAATCACAGAATGATTTGGGTTGGAATGGATTTTTAAAGGTCATCTTAACCAACGCCTTGTAGTCAGCAGGGACACTCCTTACTAGGGCAGGTTGCTTAGAGTCTCAACCAACCTGGCCTGGAATGGTTCTCTACTATCTCCCTGGACAACCTGGGCCAGTGCCTCACCACTCTTACTGTAAACATTTCTTCCTTCTAGTCTAAATCTCCCCCTTTGATTTAAAGCCATCACCCTTTGTCCTGTCACAACAGACCCTGATCAAAAGTCTGTTGCCAGCTTTCTTTAGACCCTTCAAGTCTTGAATCACCACAAGAAGGTCTTCCTGGAGATTTCTCTCCTACAGGCTAAACAACCCCAGCACTTTCAGCTTGTCCTCAGAGCAGAGGGCTTCAAGCCCTTGGATCATTGCTATGGCCTCCTCTGGCCCTGGTCCAACAGGTCCGTGTCTCTGTTATCTGGAGAGCTCTAGAGCTGGCCCCAGCACTGCAAGTAGGGGGATCATCAGTTTGGAGCAGATGGGCAGAATCAATTTCAAGGGAAAGTTGTCAAGATAACTCCTGATGGGATCAGATTCCTGCTGGCGACTCACCATTGCAGAGGTTCAGTCTGAGCAGTATGAGGTGAATCAGAGCAGCAATCAGAGTAAGCTTTGTGATGACTTTCGCAAACAGCTGTGCCTGGAGAATGGTGACATACCTGGTGGTGCACAGGGTGGAAATGAAAGAGGATACAGGAGCAAAGTAGCATCCTCTGAGACAAAGCTGTGTCACCTGTGTGCAGACAAAGCTGTGTCACCTGTGTGCACAGTGCAGAAATGGATTGGCTCGTGCAATGGTATCTGAGCGCAGTTTGAATGGCATCTCCAAGGAGATACAGAAGCTAGTATCTTGCAGAGCCAACTTTCTGAGAATGAAAATCTGATTTTGTAAAAGGAGTTAGCACTTTTCTTGAGGAAGGAGTTGGAGAGGCTGAGGGAGCTGGGGTTGTTTACCCTGGAGAAGAGGAGGCTCAGGGGGGACCTCATTGATTTCTACAACTACCTGAAGGGAGGCTGTAGCCGAGTGGGGGTTGGTCTCTTCTCCCAGGCAACCAGCAGCAGAACAAGGGGACACAGTCTCAAGTTGTGCAGGGGAAGTATAGGCTGGATGTTAGGAGGAAGTTCTTCACAGAGAGAGTGGTTTGTCATTGGAATGGGCTGCCCAGGGAGGTGGTGGAGTCACCGTCCCTGGAGGTGTTCAAGAAAAGCCTGGATGAGGCATTTAGAGCCATGGTCTAGATCACTAGATAGGGCTGGTGCTAGGTTGGACTGGCNGGAAGTTTGGCCAAGAGGATTAAGAAGCAAAGGTGAATCAGCAAAGCAAATGGAGGGTGATGTTAGAAAGCAAAATGGAGTTCAGCCAGCAGCCTCAGCTTCTTCCCAGCAGGCAAAGAGCTGAGAGAACAGCCCAGCATGAAGTGCCCAAGCAAAGTGCAGAGCAGAAGTGACTTTATCTAATGTTTTGCATTTCCTTTGTACACATCTCAGTAAGACTGTGAGCAAAGTAGACCTCACCATTCTTTTCATTTCTCAGCCTATGATCTAATTCCTCTCACCAAAACATTCTAGCTAGCTTCAAACTAGCACATATGATTCTATGAGAGACAGGAAAGTTCATTAGGAAATATGCACCTAACGTTTTGGTTGGGTTTTTTTCTCTTTTTTTCTTTCCTGTTGTTGTGGCTGTTCCACAAGCCTGAGGAGATGACTGTTTCTGAGTGCTCTGTGAAGTTCCCTGAAGAGCGTGAATTTGTTGAAATAGTCATCACCTTGTCACTTCGTGGTGAGATACAGTGACACAGTTGCCCTCCTACTCTTTTGCATCAATTTTGTATCAGTTGCCTACATCTAATTGGTTGGTATTGTAATGTAGACAACCCATGTAAAGCCTTCATAGGACTTCAGGTTTTTATCTTTAAATACGCACTTCCATATGGCTTCCACTATGCATTAGTCAGGAGGGACTTGAGCAGGCAAAGTGCTAGTTCACAAGATTCGTCTTGTAAGGCTTTTTGTTTGTGTGCAGACAAAACTTAATTCCCATTCCTCAGCAGACAGTGAAGCTGAGTCATGCACAGCTTTTGTCTACACACCAGTAGCTTCAAAGAACATCAACCAGAAGCTCTGGCCAAATTAACAGCCTGTTCTCCATGCCTCTTTTACTGAGTATCAATGACAAAGCTTTCTGTGCAAGGACAGGATCTTCTGTCCGTCTACATCCTTCTGTATTTTCCACTATATTTTTCTTTTCTGAAACAGTGAGGAAGGTTTGATCTTGCAGTTTCTGTCCTAGATCGGCCTTCAGTGATGTGGGTAACCACTANACTTGTGCCAGGCAACCAGCAACAGAACAAGGGGACACAGTCTCAAGTTGTGGCAGGGGAGGTCTAGGCTGGATGTTGGGAGGAGGTTGTTGCCAGAGAGAGTGATTGGCATTGGAATGGGCTGCCCAGGGAGGTGGTGGAGTCACCATCCCTGGAGGTGTTCAAGAAAAGCCTGGATGAGGCACTTAGTGCCATGGTCTGGTTGATTGTCTAGGGTGGGTGCTAGGTTGGACTGGATGATCTTGGAGGTCTCTTCCAACATGTTTGACTCTATGAAACATCCAGCCTAGACCTCCCCTGGCACAACTTGAGACTGTGTCCCCTTCTTCTGCTGATGGTTGCCTGGGAGAAGAGACCAACCTCCACCTGGCTACAGCCTCCCTTCAGGTAGTTATAGATCAAGGTTTACATGGTTTAGTTACCAGTAGATCAATCTTTTTGAGAGATGTATCTATTATTTTCCTCCACAAATAGAACTTTGCCTCAGAATCATAAAATGATACAGGGTCTTAGGGTTAGTTAATTGATACCAGATTTTATATTAGAGTAGGACTCTGATAAACACATTTTGCTTGGATTTAGGGCTAGATTTTGGTAGTGAACCCTGTGTGAACAGAAACGGCATATAAAACTGCAGCTTTTGGATTTACTGCTCTGTAACCAACTTCTTTAAATAAACCTCAATTGCCTTTTAATTTTTAAGAATAAAGCAGACTAAAAAGCAACAATTTGCTTTCAGAAACACAAAACAGCAGGATCTTCATGTTATTCTCAGTTATTATGTTGTTCTGGTGAAATAACAGTGAAGTTGTGTTGCATTTTTGCCTGGCTTGGAGAGTAAAATCAGTCTCCAGGAGCTTAGAAAATGCCTATTTTTTCCCAAACTGCTAAAACTGTCAGTATGTGGTTGGGGTTTTTTTTGAGTTTTGTTTAGTTGTTTGTTTGTTTTTAATTTTTTTGAGGAGAGATTTTGAGTCTACGGCAGGAGACAGCAGAAGAAAATGATAGATAAATCTAGAATGGCTTGTAGAAAATTTGGTCCGACCAAACCGGTTATAGCCTTTATTTAAATAGTTTAGCTGGATCACATTTCACTTCTGATTCAACAACATAAAATTATTATCAACAATAAAACATTCTTAGAGTGTCTGCCAACCCCTCATCTTGTCCAGTGCATTTTATTTGGATCTTGCCACTCTGAAACCATTTCGTTTTTCTAAATGCTTGCTCTGATGCCCCTTACTCCTGGCTAAACATGAGAGAGTCAATGCCTGACCTGTCTCCAGGCCGATTCAGCCAGGAAGGTTATTAACCCTTTAGCCTAGTTCCCAGGGTTGCAACCTACTCAGCATCTAGAGTTAAGAGTGAGCTTTCCCAGATGATTAATTAATAAAGCTCTGGAAAATTTCGCCAGGAGCAGATGTCACCTGCTTGATATGTAAGTTAATTTTAGCACTTTTCTTAACTAGCTGACCAAGTTGTTTTGATGGAAATCAAAAGTCAGCTTTTGGTGCCACGTCTTTTGGTGCCTTTTCTTACTATTCATTCTAGGCCAGAATCTGTGCTCTCCTTGTTTCAATTTCTGTATCATGAAGACTCAATACTTTACAAATGCCAAAGTCAATCCGGAAAATGTAAGGAAGAAATGGAATCTAAATTTGTTAATCTTGGACTTTACATAGTGAAGTATGTTTTGTTCAAACCATTTATATACATCTTCTAAACATTGAGTAGTGTGTCCAGTTCTGGGCTCCTCAATTCAAGAGAGAGTTCAAGGTGCTGGAACANGCCTGGATGAGGCACTTAGTGCCATGGTCTGGTTGACTGGATAGGGCTGGGTGATAGGTTGGACTGGATGATCTTGGAGGTCTCTTCCAACCTGGTTGATTCTATGATTCTACAAGTAGTGGAAGGTATTCTGGAATTTCAAAGGTCAGAGGCAGTCAGCCCTATCAAAGTGCAAGATTGAAGAGCCAAAGTCACTGGTGTTCAAAGTGTATCAGTCTCCTCTATTGCCTGAAAATTTAGTTGTAAATAATTTATTCCACTATGGAGTGAGGATTACTACTGCTAAATGTAAGGAGGGGACCAGAACCATTTTTTCCCTTGCTATTTTTCATGTACCATGGAAAAGAATCTTTTTCCAAGTGAGAGATTCTCTTTTTCTACAGTCCCCTCAGAAGATGCAGAGAATTATCCTATTCAGTGTCTGAATTATCCAAAACTGTGTAAGAGATTGGATATTTTATTTTCAGAGTGTAAAACCCCTTAGATGTTGACAGGAGATTATCAAGGTGAAAACAGGTTCCTGGAACCTTTATTTGAAGAGAAAACCCAACCTTCATACCTTTTAATGGTCATGGCAGCCTCATTACCTCCAGTTTACTGACAAATAGCAGATTGTTTGCCAGTATGAAGATGATTTTCACTTTGAACTTACTTTTGTTGATAAAACCTTTATAGTTGGAATACAGGAAATTGCCCTTATTTTCCTTCTCTCGGAGGACAAAAGTATTTTCAACTCACCATGAAGCTAAAGAGGTTTGTGGGGTTTCTCTACCTTAGAGATGCTTGGGTCACTGCTGTTTTCTAACTAGACTTTGCTGACATTTGAAGCAGGCAGACTTACTAATTGTTTTTCTTACAGTTAGAAACTTACCCAGTACTTAAGAGACATTGGCCTCTAGACTTCTAGACATAAACAATGGTGAGGTCCTGGGCTGGCAACAGCAAAGAAGGTAAGACAGACACAGCTGCAGAGAACAAAGGGACTAAAGAGATAAAGATTCATGCACTAAGCAGTTAGCCAGAACATCAACAAGGGACCGTAATATTGTCAGAAATCTACAGCAGAGACCAAGATGTAAAATGACTTTGTCTACTCAAATGATTCCATGCAGATGATTTTTTTCCCCAGAAATTTAATGAATATCATAGAATCATAGAGTGGTCTGGGTTGAAAGTGACCTCCAGAGGTAATCTAGTTCAACCTCCTGTGCAGAAAGCAGGGATGTTCTCCACTAGGTCAGGCTGCCCAGAGCCCTATGAAACCTCACCTTGAATATCTCCAAGATTGGAACCCTAGCCACTTGCCTGGACAACCTCTTCCAGTGTTCCACTACCCTCGTGGTAAAGAACTCATTCCTAACATCCACCATAAATCCAAATCCACTGTTCTCTAGTTTGAAGCCATTGCCCCTCATCCTGTCACTGCAGGCCTTTGTAAACAGTCTCTATCTTTTTTGTAGGCCCCCTTCAGGTATGGGAAAGCTCCTATTAGGTCTCCCCAGATCCTTCTGTTCTCCAGGCTGAACAATCCCAGCTCCCTCAGCCTGTCCTCATAGAAGAGCTGCTCCAAACCTCATTTTTGTGGCCCTCCTCTGGACATGCTCCTTCAGGTGCATGTCCTTCCTATATTGAGGGGTCCAGACCTGGACATAGTACTTCAGGTGAGGTCTCACTGGAGCAAAGTAAAATGACAGAATCACCTCTAAGATCTGCTGGCCACACTGCTTTCAAGGCAGCCCAGGATGCTACTGACCTTCTGGGCTGCAAGCTCACACTGTCTGCTCATGTCCTGCTTCTCCTCCATCAGCACCTCCAAGTCCTTTTCTGCAGTGCTGCTGTCTATCACCTCATGCCCCAGTCTGTATTGATAGTGAGGGTTGTTCTGGCCCAGGTGCAGGACTCTGCACTTGCTCTTGTTTTACTGCAAGTGTGTATAAAGAATGTGGAAAGTATTTTTGGTCACACAAACCATGAGGGCTACCCTTTCACATCCAGTATTGTTAATAAAGACAATACCCGGCTTAATAGCCATTAGGTATTGATTGGCTGTTAGATTTTGATTGGTCTCCCCAGGCCACTTTGAATAGCAGAGAGTGACAAGAAAAATCAATGTATTAAAGACTAAATCTACAAATGCTTTGCAATCATGCAACATTGGGAAAACCCCAGGCAAACAAGCATGTGTGGTATTCAGATTTCCATTAGTCGCTTCAAGTGGAAAATCTGACGCGATTGGCAATTAGTGGGGTGGACGATCCAGCTAATTTAACCAGGAAACCGCAGCGCAGCGTTAGGCTCCTTAGCTGTAACAACAAATGTCTCATTACAAAGGTACTTCGATACTTTGTGTGTTTATGTAGGATCAGTCGTCATTTAGATACTGAAAAGCTATAAAATTAAACATGTGGATTCTACCAAAAGCAGGTCCTGCCCCTCCTTTTCAAGGTTTCATCACTTTTGGCAAGGCTATACAGACTGAAAGTTAATGATGAGCTAATGCCTTCTTAAACTGTTTCAAAAATACAGAAGGAAAAGCTGAGCATCTCCCTGCTGTTTCAACACATGAGCTTTCTATGGCTTTCTTGCTCGGATGAATGATTTGCTGCTGCTCAAGCTGTGAGTTAAAGCAGCTGCTTTGCCTCTCTGCACTTTGGCTACACTGCCAGCATTGAAGAAACCAGTGTCAGCACGTTCCTCCTGCAAGCAGGGCTCAAGCCAGCATGCTTTGAACTGCAGCAAAAATAATTTTCTTTTTCTCCTTTTTTTTTGTTTTTTTTTTTTTAAGTTTTCTTTTTCATATTTTTTTTTCTTTTATTTTTTCTTTTATTTTTCCCCTTTTTTTTTCCCATAGAATCATAGAATCAGTCAGGGTTGGAAGGGACCACAAAGATCATCCAGTTCCAACCCCCCTGCCATGGGTAGGGACACCCCACCCTAGATCAGGCTGGCCACAGCCCCATCCAGCCTGGCCTTAAACATCTCCAGGGATGGGGCCTCAACCACCTCCCTGGGCAACCCATTCCAGGCTCTCACCACTCTCATTGTGAACAACTTCCTCCTTATGTCCAGGCTGAACCTACCCATCTCCAGCTTCACTCCATTCTACCTAATCCTCTCACTCCTTGATATCCTAAAAAGTCCGTCCCCAGCTTATTTTGTAGGCCCTCTTCAGATACTGAAAGGCCACAGTGAGGTCACCTGGGAGCCTCCTCTTCTCCAGACTGAACACCCTCAACACTTTCAGTCTGTAAGTCTTTTCTTTTCCCTTTTCTTTATTTTCAAGGGAGTTTGTTCAAAATTTTGTCATTTCGGGGTCACAGTTTTACACCAGTAAATGGTTTGTATGGAATTGCATGGAAGAAAGCAAATGTTGTCTGGAAAGTAGAATTCCACGTAGTTCTGTCCCTATGCTCTCCAGTAAAGAAATTGTGACTGAGGGTGAATCAAGATTAAACAGTTCTTGTTTTGAAAAAGTTGCTAAGCACTAATTTATCAGAACCTTGATAAGTTCTGCTCCCTGTATCAGAGTGCCATGCTTTTCTTGATTAGGTTTTTATTGCTTGTCATAGAATCATAGAATCAGTCAGGGTTGTAAGGGACCACAAGGATCATCCAGTTCCAACCCCCCTGCCATGGGTAGGGACACCCCACCCTAGATCAAGCTGGCCACAGCCCCATCCAGCCTGGCCTTAAACACCTTCAGGAATGGGGACTCAACCACCTCCCTGGGCAACCCATGCCAGGCTCTCACCACTCTCATTGTGAAGAACTTCCTCCTTACATCCAGTCTGAATCTACTCACCTCCAGCTTTGCTCCATTCCCCCTAGTCCTGTCACTACCTGTCACTATTTTATAGAGGCCTTGTTCTTGTGTCAGCTAGAAACAGGCTACTGCCATCCTCTACCAATGAGAAGAACCTATTTGGAGACCACATCACTGTCTGCAACTCCCTGAAATGAGGTTCAAGTCAGGCGAGCGTTGGTCTCTTCTCCCAGAGAGAGGATCAAAAAGACTCAAGTCATGCCAGGGGGTGTTCAGGTCAGACATATGAAACAATTTCTTCCCCAAGAAGGACTACCAAGCCCTGGACCAGGCTGTGCAGGGCAGCAGTGGAGTTCCCATCCCTGGAGGGCTTTAAAAGCTGTGTGGATGTAGTGCTGAGGGACATGATTTAGTGGTGATGTGTCAGTGCTTGAGTTAATGGTTGGACCTGACGATCTGAAAGTTCTCCAGCCGAAATGATTCTACGATTCTACATTACAATAGATGCTTTTCCAGATGCAGCTATGTCCTGATTTGTTTTTTTTTTTTCTCCTTGGCTCTACTGCTGGAAAAACAATCACTCAGGAGATGAATGTTTCACTAAGAGCCCAGATGTGTTTAGATTGAAGGTGAGGGATCAGGATAAAGAACAGCCTGTGGAATTTTATCAAGAAAGGTGACTAACACTGCTGGAGTTTGCTGTGTCTGAGTCCGTGCTGCGGGCAAATGTTGTTCACAGCTCTTTATCAGGATGGAGACATGAGGGTGTTACTGGGCACTACCCTTAAACGATAGGCACAAGAAGTCCTTCAGACATCTGGCGTTTATTTAGTGCCGGCTGCACTCGACATTGATGGTCTAAGGAGAAACCTCCTCTGAGAGAAAAGTGGTGGTGATTTCTGGGTGAAATGGTCCCTCCTTTATGCACTCAGAGTTGATAGCACACTGGCAAAAAGAGGACCTCTTATCAGTGAAACTGCAACTGCAAACAGCTGGTCCTACCTCACTGCTCCTTTGGTGTGGCTGACATCACCTCCTAGACTGACAGGCATCTTCCTCAGATTGTTTACAAATCACACGATCTTTATTCTTTCTGTTCACAGGCAGGAATTTGGCAGCCATCCCTGTGGAATAATGCAGAGCTCACCGCTTTTGGTGCACGTGTAGCTTGCTTTTATCAAAAGGGCTGAATGTAACCAAGAGCGATACAATGAGCTTCTACCACAAGCACAATCAAAGCATTCAGTTTTCTGCCAAAATGTTCTATCTTCATTTGGATTTGAAATGGAACACCTGGAATCCTGGAATAGATCTCATCAGGCTTGTGAGGTTAAGAGAAAGCCTACAACGTGTCTGGCAGAGTGAGCCCAAGAAGTCCTGGCTGATATATACCACTGAGCAGAGCACTGTCTCTCCCCAGAGGTATGAAGGCAAGAACAGCTAATTATGACATTTCTTCTGTATCAAACTCCTTCACTCATAAGCAAAAGATGATGACTGCCTAAAACTAAACAATGACCAGGGCCAAATCAAGACAGTTTTCTCCTGTTTCTTGTATTTCTTCAAGTGAATTCAGAGAAAAGGCCACAAAATAAATATTTTGTTGGAAAAGCCCTTTAAGATCATTGAATCCAACAATTACCTAACTCTACGAAGTCTGGTGCTAAACCATGTCCCTCATCACCATAGCTCTGCCTCTTTTAAACAATTCCAGGGATGGGGATTCAAATCACCTTCCTGAGCAGCCTGTTCTAGCGTTAAGGAACCCTTTCAGTGAAGAATAGAATCAACCAGGTTGGAAGAGACCTCCAAGATCATCCAGTCCAACCTAGCACTCAGACCTATCCAGTCAACTAGACCATAGCACTAAGTGCCTCATCCAGGCTTTTCCTGAACACCTCCAGGGACAGTGACTCCACCACTTCCCTGGGCAGCCCATTCCAATGCCAATCACTCTCTCTGGGAAGAACTTCCTCCTAACATCCAGCCTAGGCTCTTCCGACACAACTTGAGACTGTTTCCCCTTGTTCTATTGCTGGTTGCCTGGCAGAAGAGACCAAACCCCACCTGTCTACAACCTCCCTTCAGGTAGTTGTCGACATCGATGAGGTCCCCCCTGAGCCTCCTCGTCTCCAGGCTAAATAACCCCAGGTCCTTCAACCTCTCTTCATAGGGTTTGTGTTCCTGGCCCTTCACCAGCCTTATTGCCCTTCTTTGGGCATGTTCCAGCACCTCAACATCTCTCTTGAATTGAGGAGCCCAGAACTGGACACAGAAAATTCTCATAATGTCTAACCTAAACCTCCACTGGACCAACTTGATGCTGCTTACTCTTCTCCTATCACATTGTGCTTGAGAGAAAAGATCAACAACCACCTCACTACCATCTCCTTTCAGGGAGCTGTAGAGATCAAGGTCTCCTCAGCCTCTTTCCCTCCAAAACTCCAGTTCCCTCAGCTGTCCCTCACCAGGCATGTTCTCCAAGCCCTTTATCTGCTTCACTGCCTTTCTCTGGATGTGCTTCATCACCAAAATGTCTTCGTTAGTGTGAGAGGCACAAAATGAACCCAGTATTCCACGTGGCCTGACCAGTGCCCAGTACAGGGGCACTGTTGCTGTCCTGGTTCTGCTGACCACACTATTAGTGGTCCAGACCAAGGTCTCGTTGAGCTTCTTGGACAGCTTGACACACCCCTGCTCAGCCAGCTGTTGACCATCATCCCCAGGTCTTTCTCTCCTGGACAAGTTTCCACCCACTCTTTCCCAGGCTTGGAGTTTTCATGGGATTGTTTTAATTCAGGTGCAGGACCTGGCTTTCAGCCTTGTTGGCCTTCATACAGATTTCTTTGGCCCATCACTCCAGCCTGTCCAGATCCCTCTGTATAGCCTTTCTACCCTCCCACAGATCAATAGTCTCTTCCAGTTTAGTGCCATCTGCAAGCTTACTGAGGGAGCTTTGTTCCCTTCATTCAAATAATTGATAAAGATGTTACAGAGAACTTGTCCCCAAACCTTGCCCTAGGGAACATCACTTGTGACTGTGGCCACCAGCTGGATGCAACTCCATTCACCAACAGTCTTGGGGGCCCACCTGCTAGACAGCTTTTTTACCCAGCAAAGCATCTACCAGGTAGTTTAACATTATCCATTTATTAGACAATTAGACAGTATATTGTGACAGAGTTGACAATTTTTGGCAGAAACAAATATCTTGGTGATACTTCTATTTTTTTTTCAGCTTTTGGGGATTTGAGCTGTTAGGTTGTTGTTGTTGGGTTTTTTTTTTTCCTTTCTTTAGCACTACCCAACAACTCAACAAAACCAACATTTAAAGATATTGGCCAATGTCTTCATATTACATATGAAGTACAGAACAGAGTTGAATGTCTGTTTCCAGCAGTGGGATATACCAGTTATCTGACAAACAACTTGCATAGGTGAATGGCTCCGAGTAGTTTTGCTGACATTCAGTAAATAGCATTTGCAGAACAGCTCTTCAAACACGAATGAAATCAAGACACACCATAAAATGACATCTCCAAAGGTGGTAATTTTTTTTCTTTGCTTTTGCTTTTCTTAAAGACTATATGATAATCATTTAAGTGTGAAGTAAATTCTGAGTGTGGCTGGTTTCTGCTCTTCTGCCAGCTTTTCCCTTTCAACTTCTACCAAGCTTATTCCATCAGATCAGTTTGGAGAGGCCCTCTTCTCTGCTTATTTTCTATGTGGTGGTATGGATATCTACTTCCTCTTTTATCTCCTCTACCTCCCCAGGAACTTTCTCCTGCTAGCAGCTGGCTGCAGTTTGCTACAGTTGGGTCAGGTTTGCCCATTCAGCATCATTTGAGAACACTAAATTTCTGATTAGTTCTATGCACTGTTATTACATGGAGAGCTCTTTACTTCTCAGCCAAACCATTTCTCTCTTGCGGAAATTGGGCTCCTCATCAATGTGGAAATTTTGGGTAGGAAGAACCAACGTGAGAACACAGCTGGAAAATAGTCATTATAGTGGAGACAGACTGAGCAGAGGAAAAAATTGCTTGGAGTATCAGAGACTTATTTCATTTGGTTATATTAGAATGATTCAGAGGAACAAGTCCTCTCTCATCCACTTCTAACTTGTTCCAGTGAAATTAATTTTGGATCAAATTATCTTCCTAGGTCTGTGAGTGAAGGTGGGAGTTTGCATATTCCCACCTGAAAAGAAACTCCAATATTGATCAGTCAGTAATTCCTTTAAGATATTGTTTAAGGAGGGATTTTGAATGGTGTGATACTGGACAGAGAATGGGAGCTGCTCTGGCCTCCAGTGTCATCCAACAGTATGAGTTCTTATCATCTCTCCTGCAGGAAATGCTGACCTCATTTTTATTTACTTTCTATCTTTCCTAAGAGTAATGTGGCAAGGATTCCAAATAGCAAGAAAGCTTGTACAATTTCCTGACAGAATTACCCCCAACATCCTTCTCTCTAAATTGGAGAGCTGTGGACATGACGTGTGGACTGACCAGTGGATAAGGAATTGGTTGGATGATGATATGAAGGTTTGTAGTCAAAGGCTCAATGTCCAAATGGAGACAGGTGTCAGATGATGTCCCTCAAAGATCTGTCTGGGAACCAGTGCTGTGCAGTATCTTCATCAATGACATAGTGCAACTCAGACATCCTCAGCAAGTCTGCACATGCATCAACACAAGGTGAGTAGTGTGGTTGATAAGACTGAAGGTTGGCATGACATCCGGATGGACCTGGACAGGCTGGAGAGGTGGGATGAGGAGAATGTCATAAGGGTCAGTAAGGTAAAATGCAAGGTCTTACACCTAGGTCAGGGCAATGCTAGACATCAATACAGACTCGTGGGAGATGAAATTGAGAGCAGCCCTGCAGAAAAGGACTTGGAGGTGCTGCTGAATGAGAAGATGGACATGAACCAGGAATGTGCCCAAAAGTCAAATCACATTCTGGGTAGCTGCAAAAGCAGTGTGGCCAGCAGGTCAATAGAAGTGATTCTGACAATCTGCTCTGTTTTGCTGAGTTCTCACCTGGAGTACTGTGTCCAGCTCTGAGGACCCCAACACAGGAAAGCCATGGAATTGCTGGAGCAGGTCCTGAGGAGGACCACAAAGATGATTAGAGGTTTGGAAAACCTCTCCTATGGGGACAGGCTGAGACATTTGGGACTACCTGGAAAAGAGAAGTCTCCAGGGAGACCTTAGAACAGCACTTCAGTATCCAAAGGAGACCTACAGGAAGGCCAGAGAAGGACTGTTGAGAAAGGTCTATGGTGTTAAGACAAGGGGAAATGATTTTAGACTGGAGCACAGTAGATTTAGGTTGGACATCAGAAGGAAGTTCTGCACAATGAGGGTAATGAGACACTGGAACAAATTACCCAGCGATGTGGTATTTCTGGAGATGCTCAAGATCAGATTCAGTGTGGCTCTGGGCAGCCTGATCAAGTTGGAGGTGCATTTGCTGACTGCAGTGGGGTTGGACAAGATGAGCTTTGAGGGTCGCTTACAAATCAATGCCACCTGTGAATCTATGAGAACCTTCTTCTTGGGAAGATCTGAGGAACCCACTCATTAGCTTTTTCTTCTCCTAAGCTTCTGAAAAGAACAGATCAGAGAAAGGAATGTGATACTCTTATGATATTTACCAGCTTACAGGAAGTTTATGGCCACAAGTGTCCAAAAGAAAATCACCTAATTCTGTCTTACCAGAGCACAAAGAATGTGGGTGGGGTTTGCTTTGTGGCAGTGGGCTTTGACTGTGCAATTACTATTCATGAATGGCATGAAGAGAACAGATGGCTCTACGTAAAGCAGTGAGCTCCAGTGTGGATTTCTGCAGCGTGCAATGCATTCACCAGCAGCCTAGTGCTGGAGGACAGGGTCTATCCTGAAATGAGAAAGCTGACCATTATCAGTGCTGTGCAAGTGAATTTGAAGGATCCTTAAAAGTTGTGGGTGTTTGGTACCTGGAGTTTAGTAAAGCCTTCAACATGATTTTGGAAGCATCTTCTTGGATAAACTGGCTGCCCATGGTCTGGACAGGCACACTCTTCAGACAACACACACAGGCTTCAGACAACACCACATTGGTCTGGTGTGTCTACCTGCTGAAGGTAGGCTTTGCAGAGGTGTCTGGACAGGCTGGGTCAATGGGCTGAGGCAAGCTGTATGATATTCAAGGAGGTCAAGTGCCTGCACTTTGGTCACAAAAAAAAACAGGTAACACTATGGGCTGGGAAGTGGCTCAGCAGAGGGCATGAGCCAGCATTGTGCTTAGGTGGTCAATGAGTCCAACAGCATCCTAGCGTGTATCAGAGATAGTGTGGCCAGCAGGGCCAGTGGTCTGTCCTCAGACACACCTTGAACACTGGGTTCAGTTCTGGGCCCCACACTCCAAGAAGGATGTTGAGAAGTTGGAGTGTGTCCAGAGAAAAGCCAAAAAGATGGTGAAAGGCCTTGAACACAAGTCTTAGGAGGAATGACTGAGGGAAGTGGGGTTGTTTAGCCTATGGAAGAGGAGTCTGGGGGGACAACTCATCACCCTCTGCAACTGCCTCAAAGGAGGTTGGAGTGGGGAAGAGGCTCTGTCTCTTCTCCCAAATGAAAGGTGATAGAATGAGACAAAGTGGACTTAGGTTGCGCCAGGGGAAGTGTAATTTGGATATTAGGAAAAATACCTTCACTGAAGGAGTCATTGGATAGTGAAACAGGCTGTCCAGGTGTGGTGGTTGGATTTGCATCCCAAGAAATAGCAAATATAGCCTCCCCCCGCCAAATAAATTTACCACACTACTCAGAATTTTGGAAGCTAAATGAAATTATATTTAGAAAAGTGTACTAAATAGAAAAACAGAAAAGGCAATGAGCATATACAAGGCACATTTACAGTTCGGTAACAACACAGTACCCCCTTGTACACAGTCTCAGCTCTCTCCTTCACCTCTGGACACAAAGAGGACCATAGGGCTTGCTGTCTGCACCTCCCACACCCTGTACCTCACAGAGTCAAAGCAGAATGCAGTCTGCTTGCATGCAAGGTCAGCGGCAGAGACAGAGAATCCAGTAGCTAAGCAGGAGGTAGCCAGAGAGAGACACAGAGAGAGAACAAGCAGTCCAGGAAAATGTATTCAGCACACCAACGGAATTGAATAAACCTATCTTATTATCATCCTATGTCCAATCCTAAAATCATTTGTTCTTTAGACTGGAATTCTCTAGAAAAATCAGGCAATAGCTTTAAAACATCAACATTGTCAAGGTGATGTCACCACCCCTGAAGATGTTAAGAGATTGAGAGGCTGAGTACCCTGAGCTACTCAGAGACATGGTCTAACAGTTGTGGAGAGAGAGAGATGTTAGGTTATGGCTGGTCTAAATGATTTTAAGGTTTTTTTTTTTTTCAACCAGGTGAGTCCATGGTTCTATGAATTCATGATGGCATTGCTTGTGAACTCCATGGGGGACATACTGCTATCTCTGAGGCATTGAGTACACCCTCAGCAAGTTTGCAGATGACACCAAGCTGTGTGGCACAGTTGACTTGCTGGAGGGCAGGGATGCCATCCAGAGGGACCTGGACAGGCTGGAGAGGTGGGCCCAGGCCAACCTCGTGACATTTAACAAGGCCAAGTGTAAGGTCCTGCACCTGGGTCGGTGCAATCCCAGGCACAGATACAGGCTGGGTGGTGAATGG
>WAAF01020826.1:83213-94574 GCA_013400475.1 Tricholaema leucomelas | reverse complement strand
AGAAATCACCCAGACTAGACTCAGTCGGCTCTGGAAATTTGAATGAAGCTTATATTTACAGCTGGCACAATTTACAAGCAGATATTTACAGTATATACAGATATATACAGAAATATACAAGGTAAAAGTAATACAGAAACACAACTCCCCTCCCAGAAACCTGAGTCCCCAGGAGGGGCTCTCAACCACCCTCTCACCTTCCCCTTACCCCTCTCAACCTTACCTCAGTCCTAAGGAAAAATGGAGGTTCGGCCAAAAGGATTAAGAAGCAAAGGTGAATCAGCAAAGCAAATGGAGGGTGATGTTAGAAAGCAAGATGGACTTCAGCCAGCAGCCACAGCTCTCCCTAGCCGGCAAGGAGCTCAGAGCACAGCCCAGAATGAAGTGCCCAAGCAAAGTGCAGAGCAAAGAGTGACTTTATCTAATGTTTTGCTTTTCCTTTGTACACATCTCAGCAAGACTGTGAGCGAAGTAGACATCACCATTGTTTTCATTTCTCAGCCTATGATCTAGTTCTTCTCACCAAAACATGCTAGCTAGCTTCAAACTAGCACAACCATTCTATGATTCTATGATTCTATGATTTGCAACTGCTTTTGACAACCTGTGGAGAATGGGCAAAATGATGGAAGGCTGAAAACAACAACAACAACAAAATCCCAATCAACAAACAAAAAAATAAAAAGGGGAAATTTAAATTTTTTAATTTAAAGTTTTAATTTTTAAAGGGGGAGAAGATGGCTAAGTGGCAAACTGCCTGGTGGCTTACTAGAAACTTCTGCAGAAATGCTGGACAAATGCAGTAGAGCCTGCAACTATCTAGAAGGAAACAAGGAGCTGAGAAACAGCCAACAGATTTGTCAAGAGCAAATCATGTCTAAGCGCCTTTGAAAGTAAGGAAGGGTTTCTTAACAGATAGGAACAGCAGATGTTACACATTCTGCTTTTAGTACAAAATTGTTGTATTGCTTCACCTGACACTTTTTTGGCAGGGAAGAACGGTTAGCTGTACGTGCTGAAGGCTTGGTGCACTGATAGTTGGAAAACTATCCTCAGAATTCAGTGGTTTAAAGTCCATGAATATGACCTGAGAGTGGCTCTCATCAAAGCTTTGTATTAATGATTGGATGCAGAAATAAGAGTACAGCCATTAAATACAGAGGTAACATTAAGCTGGAAGAGAATGAGAATGTGTGGACACCATTAAAATTGGTCTTGACAGGTTGGTGATTATGAGTCTACAAGGACAAGTGCAGGGCACTGCATCTCAGCATCTCTTTGAACACAGAGTGAGAAGCGACTGAGTGAGCAAGATTTTTGTAAAAGGGGACACAGGGATGATTGTGGTCCACAGGCTGCATGAGTCAGCAGTGCTGTTCTGGTGAGAAAGTAAACAAATGTTCTTCTGGGAGTGAAATGACAATGTACACTGTGAGAGGAAGGTGAAACAACCTTTATCCTTCATCATTCACTGCTGCAAGGTTTCCATGGCAGTGCCTCAATTTAGATACCAGGCATGGGAGAAAAACACTTTGGAGAGAATCAGATAAGTAGCAGTTCGGTCAAAGATCTAGAACAAAGGATCTCTAGAGGAAAGATAAAACAATGTTTTCATGTTTGCCAAACTGATAAAGTAAGCCTCCTAATATATAGAAGAGGTTACAAAACCAGAGACAGTCTGTTCTCCCTTAGACACAAGTGATGTGTCAGAAAGCAGTGAGTTTAACTTGGAAGAGGGAGTTTTGACTAGTTAAGGTTTTACTTTAGGGATAAAGAAGCACTACTCAAGAAAGCTGTGGCACACTTGAGGCTTGTAGCAGTCAAGAAGAACAATCTAGTCAAACCTTCAGGAACAGCATGTGTGATTGAGCCTACTTCAGTCAGAAGGGCAGAAGATACCCTCATCAGATGGTTTTACTTGTACTAGTCTGTGACATCGACAAGTAGTCAGGAAGATTCTAACCAAAGGTTCAAACTGACTTGCTGTCCTCAATACAGGGATGCAGACCGAGATCAAGGCAGCTGAGAGACACCTGTAAAATGAGCCTGGGTTTTAGAATCACAGAGTTAGTCAGGGTTGGAAGGAACCACAAGGATCATCTAGTTCCAACCACCCTGCCATGGGTAGGGACGCCCCACCCTGGATCAGACTGGCCAGAGCCCCATCCAGCCTGGCCTTAAACACCTGCAGGCACGTGGCCTCAACCACCTCCCTGGGCAACCAATTCCAGGCTCTCGCCACTCTCATGCTGAGCAACATCCTCCTCAGGTCCCGCCTGAACCTACCTATCTCCAGCCTCACTCCATTCCCCCTAGTCCTGTCACTCCCTGATATCCTAAAAAGTCCCTCCCCAGGGAGGTTTTGGTTTGGACTGTTTTCTTTAAGATTTTTTAGTTCTGCTTGCATGCATAGGAGGCATTTTATGTCTTTTTGTGTTCATTTTACCTCCTTTTCTGTCTTTCCTGAGGAGTCCAAGGAGAGACGTGCAGTTGGTAGTCAAAACTCCCAGGACACACTGAGCTAATCTGCACAACAGAATGAAACATCATGATCTGGATGTCAAAGTGCACACAACTGTTAAATTAGGCATTGTCAGATTGGCAGTTGTCCTTTTTGAAAATAGCTTGCTTTGCTCTAGCAGTAAGTGAGAAACAAATAACCCTTGATTCATCATGGAATTGTGTGTTTTGGATCAACCATCCACATGCAGACGATTCAACTACTTATTTCAGTATCTTGGTGGCAAGGGTTTTTTCAGTTTTCAAATTGTACCTCTGTCTTTCAGAGCACAAACAATGGGAATGCAAACTTGCTTCAGATGTAATTATGGACATGGCTGGTTTTTTTTGCACTTTATTCATCTCCCTAATAATTGTTTGCTATCTCTGCAGATGAACAGATAATTATGCACTAGTTTCATTGGAAAGCAATGGGAATTTGCTGTTTAAGTCTAGATGTATTTCTCTCAAAGTAATCTTTCTGTAACAGGCTAATATACAGCTTGCCATATTTTTCCCCACATAGAGTGTGTCTGTGTGAAAGTGAAAATGATACTGAAAAAAACAACCATGAAGAATGCAAACAATGTCAGTTTAAAAGCTGACATTGCAAGGATGCTGCTTCCCTTTAGTGTTATCCTCGCTGCCTATAAAAAGAAATTTAACATTCATGCTTCTTTAAAAAAAGAATGAATGTTCTCCCTGGAGGAGGCTCCAGGGAGACCTTCTTGTGACTTTTCAGGACTTAAAGGGGCTTAAAGAAAGCTGGGAACAGAGTTTTTAGCAGTGCCTGTTGTGGCAGGGCAAGGGGTGATGGTTTGAAACTAAAACAGGGAGATTCAGGCTAAACAAGAAGGAAGAACTGTTCTACAATAAGTGGTGAGACAGGATGCCCTGAGAGGTGGTAGATGATCTAACCCTGGTAACATTCCAGGTCAGATTGTTTGAGGCTCTGAACAACCTGCTCTGGTTGCAGACGTCCCTGCTGACTGCAGAAGGGTTGAACTAAATGACCTTTAAAGATCCCTTCCAACCCAAACGAGTCTGTGATTCATTCTGTGGTTATTAGCAGTGGTCTACATTTGCTTTCCTGGAGATTTGAGGGTCACAGCTGAGAAGTGTTGTTTTCTAAAACCCAGAAATCTGGGTGGATAAACCAAGTTGCTAGTAGAGGATCCAGGTAAAGAAAAAAACTTTTCTGTGCATGTGTGCTTAAAAAATTAAAAGCTAAGCCCCACTTGCATGAATGAGTTGACATAAAGTAGAATAGATCTAAGCAGTTAAGAAAACCATTACCACTAGTAAAGTTGTATCTTATGACTCCATCGTCCAACCTTTTTGCCTTGTCCAGGTCGTCAGATGAAGTTATATAAATAACTTCCTTCTGGAAGAAGTTGACATAACAGAGACTTATGGAATATGGAATATTTTGGAATATTTATTTTTTTTAAGATTGGGTCCATTTGTCTTTTTAATGTCGTGGTATCAAGACAGCTGACACCTTGCCGTGTACTTGTGAGCACTGTGTTATGTATGATACTCTAGAATAGAATAGAATAGAATAGAATAGAATAGAATAGAATAGAATAGAATCAACCAGGTTGGAAGAGACCTCCAAGATCATCCAGTCCAACCTATCACCCAGCCCTATCCAGTCAACTAGACCATGGCACCAAGTGCCTCATCCAGGCTTTTCCTGAACACCCCCAGGGACGGTGACTCCACGGTAACATTAAAATAGCAATTTTTTGAATGGAATTGCAACATGTGAAACACAATTGGGATTGCTAGGAATGACTTATACTTGCCTTAAATATTATTCTATACGGCAGCAGCACCTACAGTGTCCACATGAAATTAATGTAGTATATTCTGAGGGGAAAGTGAAGCCCAGCTAGGTTTGGCAAAAGTAATTATTTAGTGAAATCAGTGGACTCAGTGATCTTGAGGGTCTTTTCCAAATGCAATGTTTCTGTGATTCTGTGATCAGGATTACTACTTCTATTGATAGGTTGGACTGGATGATCTTTAAGGTCTCTTCCAACCTGGTTGATTCTATGATTCTATTCTGCTTTTTATTCCTCAGAAAAATGCCCCCCATATCCCCAAACCAAGCAAAAAAAAAAACAATCCAAACCAACCAACCAGCGAACAAAAAATATCTCAAACAAACAAAAAGAAAACCCCAAAAGATCAAAACATTGATGAAGAAAGTTCTGTAGGTTTACAACTAAAAATCTGAAAGAGTACCAGCACATTTTCTTCCCTGCTTTCTGTTGTCCAGAAAGCTCTGGAAATAACCTGGTGAAGTTACTTTCCTCATTCCTACACAACAGTTTGATTAAGTGTAGCCATTGAATTAAACAGTTTCGGAGCTGGGATTGTGTGTACAAAATCGTTGTGGTTTAGACACACTGTGATGTCCTTTGCTTTCTAGTGTGCTCCTTCACAAATAACGTTTAGTGCCTGTGTTTGTCATTATGTTTGCAGAAATGCTGATAACATTTTAAAAACATTATTCTGTGTTATCACTTTGCCTTGGAAGTGGAAGATTTTCCATTCTAAAACACAAATAAATTGTGATTATTCCGGAGTAGTTTAGCAAAGTGACGTGTTCGCAGTGCTGCAGCCTTGGGTTTAAAGTGATTTAATCACATCAGGCTTTTTTTGTTTGGTTGGGGTTTGTTTTGTTTTGTTTTGGGTTTTTTTTTTTTCTTTCTGATTTAGTCCTTTTTTTGGCACAAAACAACTCATATACATAAATCTACAGTGTGAGGGCACCTCCCTTTCTTTCCCAAATGCATCCGTAAATGTCTGCATTATAAACATAAATACATAATCCTTCTTGCCTCCAGCTGAGCCCTCAAATCCAACAGCATTTTGGGTTTTAAAGGTTAATTATGCAGTTTTCAAGCAAATGTTCTGTTGCTAATTTAAAATTTGCTTTTCATTAGTGGCTATAATCAGACATAAAGTACATAACTTTGCTTCTTCCCTCCGCAGCTTTCCAGAGCTGTGTACATCCTTTCTCCCTTCCATCCTGCTGTGCACAGCACAGTCCTGAGCAGTGCATCAGTGCTGCAGCAGGTTCTAAGTTATGTAAAAAGGAAAGAAGGGTCCACCTCACCTGCAAGGAGAGCTGCTGCTTTCCTGTGCTCTCTAGAAAAGATTAATTCAGTGCTGTGAAATCAAAACGTGTTGAGAGACTGTTCCAAGGCAAACAGTTGCTGTGTTAGATTTTCATCATCACAGGACTGATGAGATTTACTTTGGGCTGCTTTTTTTTTCCATTGGCACTCTGCCCTGCTGATAAGAATTCTTGTCTTTCTGCTGGTTATATTTTAACCTACCTATTTGGTTTCTTATTTGACAAGTTAAATGGAGCAGACTTTGGGGGGAAGATCTGAAGCGACTTTGCAGCATTACTTCAGAGACATTTTTGCTGTTAAACACCCTATCTACCTATGGCTATTAACACTGATGCATGTAATTGCTTTATGTAATGTAGGGAGATTATTCAACAGATGTTCTGGGCACTTTACACGCTTAAAGTAGACTTTTTCTGCAGATTCATAAATTCGTGGTGGAACTCAGCACTTTCCTTGCAAGCCATAAATGGGATCCTGATGGTAGCTGTACTAGCCAGCTCTGGGGAACTATTTTTAGATCTTCAGCTATTTAGGTAATTGAAGCTTTTCCCACTTTCAGCTAATGCACTCTCTGTTGTATAACTCGGCTGGTGACCAGCTTGGTGCAAGGGACAGAGCCGCAGGAGGCCCTGCAGCGTGCTGAGAGAGATAAAGAGCTGCTCTCAGGTTGAGGATTTAGCAGCAGTCAAAACAAAGAATTATATCAACTGCATGTGGAGATGGAGGATTTGCTAAGTAACTCCAGAAGAGCTGGAACACTGAATTGTGTTTACGTACAAGGCTGCAAATGTGTTAGCTATTAATTTTCTGTGTACAATGTGTTACAAGCACGCTCATCACTGCTCACCCAACGATACAGCAGCAGCTGGAGAGGACCACTTCATACTGGCACCAGTGCTCTTTGATATCTTCATCATGGACAGACAATGTGCAACCTCTGTCCAGTTCTGTGCCACTCAATTCAAGAGAGATGTTGAGGTGCTGGAAGGTGTCCAGAGAAGGGTGACAAAGTTGGTGAGAGGCCTGGAACACAAACCCTGTGAGGAGAGGCTGAGGGAGCTGGGGGTGTTTAGCCTGGAGAAGAGGAGACTCAGGGGTGAACTCATTGCTGTCTACAACTACCTGAAGGGAGGTTGTAGCCAGGTGGAGGTTGGTCTCTTCTCCCAGGCAACCAGCAATAGAACAAGGGGACACAGTCTCAAGTTGTGCCAGGGGAGGTACAGGCTGGATGTTAGGAGGAAGTTCTTGCCAGAGAGAGTGATTGGCATTGGAATGGGCTGCCCAGGGAGGTGGTGGAGTCGCCGTCCCTGGAGGTGTTCAAGAAAAGCCTGGATGAGGCACTTGGTGCCATGGTCTAGTTGACTGGATAGGGCTGGGTGATAGGTTGGACTGGATGATCTTGGAGGTCTCTTCTAACCTGGTTGATTCTATGATTCTCAGTGAAGTTTGCAGGTAACACCAAGCTGAGTGGTGCAGCTGACACGCCTGAGGGATTGGGTAGCCATCCAGGAGAACATGGACAAGCTGGAGTAGTGGTACTGTAAGTGACTCACCAGCTGGTCCATAGGTTGATTATAAGGATGAATTCAGGTGCATGAGGTATTAATATTAACAAGAAAAACATTGCTCTGAAGAATAAACTCAGAGTTACTGTAAGGCTTATTGAGGAAGTTTAATTTTGACAGAAGAGAGAAGTGTAGTTGCAATGCTGGATTAAGAAACTCATCAGTTTTAAAATGAGGATGCAGAAGGGAATGCATGAATCAGAGTATAATATAATTTTCCTAATACTTATTATTTCTTTTCCTTCAATAATATCCTCATGAAGTTCTGTAAGGACAAGTGTAGAGTCCTGCACCTGGGGAGGAATAACACCAGGCACTGAGACAGACTAGGGGTTGTCCTTCTGGAAAGAAGCTCCATGGAGAGAGACCTTGGAGTCCTAGTGGATGACAAGTTCTAAATAGGACAGCAATGTGCCCTTGTGACCAAGAAGGACAGTGGCATCTGGGGGTAAATCAATAAACCTGTGGCCAGCAGGCCCAGGATGTTCTACTTCCTTTCTACTCTGCCCTGGTGAGACCACACATGGAGTACTGTATTCAGTTTCAGGCTCCCCAGTTCAAGAAAGACAGGGACCTGCTTGAGAGAGTCCAGGGGCCAACTACAAGGATGATGAAAGAATAGGAACATCTTTGCTGTGAAGAAAGACTGAGAGAACCGGGGCTGTTTAGTATGAAGAAGAGAAGGCTGAGATGGGATCATATCAATGTCTATAAATATCTGAGGGGTGTGTGTTAAGGTGAAGGGGTGAGGCTCTTTTTGGTGGTGCCCAGTAACAGGACATGGAACAAGAAGTACAAGCTAGAACATGGGAGGTTTGGCCTCAACACAAGGAGACAATTCTCTGTGGTGAGGCTGACAGAACTCTGGAACAGGCTGACCAGAGAGGTTGTGAAATCTCCTTCCCTGAACACTGTCAAAACTCACATGGATGCATTCCTGTGTAGCCTCTCTTAGGTGATCCTGCTTTGGCAGGGAGGTTGGGCTTAATGATTTCTGGAAGTCTCTTCCAGCCTCTAACATTCTGTGATTCTGTGATTTTGAGAAGCATATCCTGGAATTGGACAAAAAATGTAGAGAAGGCCTGTCCAAATCAGGTGGTTTTTCACCATGAGTACTGTGTCCAGTTCTGGGCCACTCAATTCAAGAGAGATGTTGAGGTGCTGGAACGTGTCCAGAGAAGGGAGACAAAGCTGGTGAGAGGCCTGGAACACAAACCCTATGAGGAGAGGCTGAGGGAGCTGGGGGTGTTTAGCCTGGAGAAGAGGAGGCTCAGGGCAGACCTCATTGCTGTCTACAGCTACCTGAAGGGAGGTTGTAGCCAGGTGGAGGTTGGTCTCTTCTCCCAGGCAACCAGCAACAGAACAAGGGGACACAGTCTCAAGTTGTGCCGGGGGAAGTATAGGCTGGATGTTAGGAGGAAGTTCTTCACAGAGAGAGTGATTGGCATTGGAATGGGCTGCCCAGGGAGGTGGTGGAGTCACCGTCCCTGGAGGTGTTCAAGAAAAGCCTGGATGAGGCACTTAGTGCCATGGTCTAGTTGAGTGGCTAGGGCTGGGTGCTAGGTTGGACTGGATGATCTTGGAGGTCTCTTCTAACCTGGTTGATTCTATGATTCTCAGTGAAGTTTGCAGGTAACACCAAGCTGAGTGGTGCAGCTGACACGCCTGAGGGATTGGGTAGCCATCCAGGAGAACATGGACAAGCTGGAGTAGTGGTACTGTAAGTGACTCACCAGCTGGTCCATAGGTTGATTATAAGGATGAATTCAGGTGCATGAGGTATTAATATTAACAAGAAAAACATTGCTCTGAAGAATAAACTCAGAGTTACTGTAAGGCTTATTGAGGAAGTTTAATTTTGACAGAAGAGAGAAGTGTAGTTGCAATGCTGGATTAAGAAACTCATCAGTTTTAAAATGAGGATGCAGAAGGGAATGCATGAATCAGAGTATAATATAATTTTCCTAATACTTATTATTTCTTTTCCTTCAATAATATCCTCATGAAGTTCTGTAAGGACAAGTGTAGAGTCCTGCACCTGGGGAGGAATAACACCAGGCACTGAGACAGACTAGGGGTTGTCCTTCTGGAAAGAAGCTCCATGGAGAGAGACCTTGGAGTCCTAGTGGATGACAAGTTCTAAATAGGACAGCAATGTGCCCTTGTGACCAAGAAGGACAGTGGCATCTGGGGGTAAATCAATAAACCTGTGGCCAGCAGGCCCAGGATGTTCTACTTCCTTTCTACTCTGCCCTGGTGAGACCACACATGGAGTACTGTATTCAGTTTCAGGCTCCCCAGTTCAAGAAAGACAGGGACCTGCTTGAGAGAGTCCAGGGGCCAACTACAAGGATGATGAAAGAATAGGAACATCTTTGCTGTGAAGAAAGACTGAGAGAACCGGGGCTGTTTAGTATGAAGAAGAGAAGGCTGAGATGGGATCATATCAATGTCTATAAATATCTGAGGGGTGTGTGTTAAGGTGAAGGGGTGAGGCTCTTTTTGGTGGTGCCCAGTAACAGGACATGGAACAAGAAGTACAAGCTAGAACATGGGAGGTTTGGCCTCAACACAAGGAGACAATTCTCTGTGGTGAGGCTGACAGAACTCTGGAACAGGCTGACCAGAGAGGTTGTGAAATCTCCTTCCCTGAACACTGTCAAAACTCACATGGATGCATTCCTGTGTAGCCTCTCTTAGGTGATCCTGCTTTGGCAGGGAGGTTGGGCTTAATGATTTCTGGAAGTCTCTTCCAGCCTCTAACATTCTGTGATTCTGTGATTTTGAGAAGCATATCCTGGAATTGGACAAAAAATGTAGAGAAGGCCTGTCCAAATCAGGTGGTTTTTCACCATGAGTACTGTGTCCAGTTCTGGGCCACTCAATTCAAGAGAGATGTTGAGGTGCTGGAACGTGTCCAGAGAAGGGAGACAAAGCTGGTGAGAGGCCTGGAACACAAACCCTATGAGGAGAGGCTGAGGGAGCTGGGGGTGTTTAGCCTGGAGAAGAGGAGGCTCAGGGCAGACCTCATTGCTGTCTACAGCTACCTGAAGGGAGGTTGTAGCCAGGTGGAGGTTGGTCTCTTCTCCCAGGCAACCAGCAACAGAACAAGAGGACACAGTCTCAAGTTGTGCCGGGGGAGGTACAGGCTGGATGTTAGGAGGAAGTTCTTCCCAGAGAGAGTGATTGGCATTGGAATGGGCTGCCCAGGGAGGTGGTGGACTCGCTATCCCTGGGGATGTTCAAGAAAAGGCCTGGATGAGGCACTTGGTGCCATGGTCTAGTTGACTGGACAGGATTAGGTGATAGGTTGGACTGGATGATCTTGGAGGTCTCTTCCAACCTGGTTGATTCTATGATTCTATGAAAAGAAACAGCCAGACCCAGCAAGTATAGCTCTGGACTGGTCAAAGTGTTGCAGCAGACCAGGTGCTTTTATATGTGGTATTTAGAACATGGAATTTGTAATCCAGTCCTTTACACATCTAAGTAGCTTAGAAAGAAAGTGGAAGTGAGCAATACTGCATCCCATAGAGAATCATAGAACTGTTACATCTTGAAGAAACTTTAAGATCATCGAGTTCATCTGTTAACCCAGCACGGTCACCTTCACCACTAAACCAGGCACCTCAGCACCACATTTACATGCCTTTTAAATGCCACCAGTGGTGGCAACTCCACTTTCAAGAAGACTTGAAGAAATGCATGTTGTGAGACAAGATTAGATATTACACCAGCCCTGCTAAGATTTTATTACTGTCTAAAGAGCTTTTGAAGAAGGAAAATCTTGTAGAAGCTCCCATTTAACAAGTACAAATCAAACTGCAAACCAGGTCGACTCATGACACCTTGCAAACTGGACTGTGTCCTTCCTGAAACAGTGGAAATGCAGAAGCACTTTGTAAACCCTGCAGTTCCTCTGTTTGCTGGTTTCAAAGAAAACGTGCAGATCACCAGATAAAATTATATTCATTCAAAATGTGCCTTTGCTGGAAAACCGAACAAAGGTCAAACTTCAACTCATGATGTTTGGGTTTTGACTCAGTACTGAAATGCAAGAACACTATCAGCAGAGCTTGATTATATCTATTATTTTTCCTTTTCTTTCTCCCTGTTTTTCCCCTTCTTTTTTTTCTTTCTCCTCCTTC
>WAAF01020826.1:61038-83188 GCA_013400475.1 Tricholaema leucomelas | reverse complement strand
CTGTCTCCCCCCACCCCTTTCTTTTAGGACTTCAATGCAACCCACACTGACAAACATTCCTGTTCAGCAAAAACATCCCCACAGTGCAGACACTTGGATCTTGCCCTGCTGTTAATGACTCTTAATTCTGCCACCGTTTTAGGGCTGCACCAGCTCGTGAGAAATGTCATCCTGGGCTTCATGATGGATGGGCTGGTGAGAGCTAACAGAGCTGTGACTCTATCCCTTCTGCTACTGCTTTTTCTTGGAAAAAAGGTGGTTCTTTTTGTTGCACAGGCTTGCCTCCTGCCCTCCTCCTGTGCCAACGCATTGCACGTGGGCTGTTGCAACCATCCCTTAAGGAGGAGAGAGCAAGAGGGCAACTTCTTGTCAGAGTACCCTCAGGCAACACCACCAGGAGCCTTGTGCAACTGTTGCCTTGCTCGTACTTTTTTTCCCCCATGAGTTACCAAGACTTGCCTGCAGATTTTTCTCGGTTTTATTTTTATTATTTATTATTTTTTTTTCCTCTCTGTAGGCTATTTTATAACGAGGGTCATGCGAGTCAAAAAACAAAACAAACAACAAACCAAAGACCCAAACAACTCAACAACAAAACACCCCAACAATAAAATGTGTGGTTTCCCAGTATGTAGTTTCCCAGTAGTGATGACTCCTGGCAATGAGTTTCATATGTCCCAATCTGAAACAAAGGCAGCACAGGAAGAGAGAGTGACTCAGTCTCTGAGTCCCAGAAAGTAAACACTGTCTAACCAGTCTTATCTGGTTTTCAGAAGCTCGAATGAGGCATTTTACTTGGCCTGGGCTTCTTTTGCCTGTGTGTGCGGGGAGGTATGTGTGGATGGGTGAAGTTTGTGAACTCAGAAAATGAGCTGCTAAATGCTCTTTAGCTGAAAGATTTGAGAGGTAGGTAAGTGCTTCCCCTCCAGGAAATGGCTGCATGTTAGCAAACGTCAGTGCTTTGTTTTCTCCTAAGCAGGTTCACCAGCAGTTTTCTGGAGTGGCTTGGGGAACAGGAAGAATGGGATTTCTATCAGTACGGAGATATAAAGTATTGCTTACCTACTGCCCAAGTCAGTGCAAATCATCTGCTGGGAGAAGCCACTTCATCTCCGTAGCAGACCTGTTTCACCTGAGCCCACAAACCTCCAAGACGTCCATCAGCTCCCCTAGCACATGTGTCAGAGACAGGTGTTGCAAATTTACTGGTTCACAGGTTGCATCGAGTTGGAAGGGACCCTCAAACGTCATCTTGTCCCAAACCCCTGCAGTTAGCAGGGACACCTCCAACTGGACCATGCTGCCCTGGGACACACTAAGTCTGGTGTTGAGTGTCTCCACAGACTGATTCTCAACCGCATCCTTGGGCAACCTGTTCCAGTGTTTCACTGCTGACACTTCCTCCTGATATCCCACCTAAATCTACCCTGCTCCAGTTTCAAACCTCATATCACTACAAACCCTTCTAAACGGTTCCTCCCCAGGCTTCCTGAAATGCAGCTATATGGTCTCTTTAGAGCCTTCTCTTCTCCAGGCTGGACAATCCTAAGTCTTTCAGGCTGTCTTGGTGGGAGAGGTGCTCCACCCTTCTGATCATCTTTTTGGCTGTCTTCCTTATCGAGGAACCACAGACCTCAGGTCCATCTTTGTTCCCCAGTAGTGTCACTGCACTGGGGAGGAGGATGTTTGTGTCTGCAGCTCTGCTGAGCAGATCCCTCATTGCTTTGCCATGTAGATGTATTTTCCCTTGTCCTCCTCCCAGCAAACAGACAACCCACCCTACAGAAATGTATCTGCAACAGGTAAGCCTCTCTCTGCACTTCATCTCTCTGGAGGTGTGTGGAGTTCAGAGAACTAAAGATATGTTTTGGATTCCAAATGCTTCTTCTCTTTAGACATCTTTTTCCAAATAACCAGCAGTAGGACAAAAGGAAATGGACTCAATTTGCACCAGGGGAGGGTTAAATTGGGCATTGAGAACAATTTCTTCCCCCAGAAATGTTGTCAAGCTCTGGAACAGGCTGCCCTGGTGAGTCGTGGAGTCCCTGAAGGGATTTAAAAGCTATGCAGAGTAGTGCTAGGGAACATAATTTAGTGGTGGACTTGGCTGTGCTAGGCTAACAGTTGGATTTAATGGGTTTAGAGATATTCTCCATCCTTAATGATGCTGTGGGCTGCTGCTGGTGAATAGGTGGCTGTGACAAAATACGTGCTGGCTGTGGTCCCATTTGAAGATCCTGGGAAGCTCTTGGGAGAGCAAATGCACCTTCTTTTCCTGACCACACCTTCAGTCCCTCTGTCCTCCTCCATGGATCCTTCAAGACATAGAATGATAGAATCAGTCAGGGTTGGAAGGGACCACAAGGATCATCTAGTTCCAACCCCCCTGCCATGGGTAGGGACACCCTACCCTGGATCAGGCTGACCAGAGCCTCATCCAGCCTGGCCTTAAACACCTCCAGGAATGGGGTCTCAACCACCTTCCTGGGCAACACATTCCAGGCTCTCACCACTCTCATGCTGAACAACTTCCTCCTTATGTCCAGCCTGACCCTACCCATCTCCAGCTTCACTCCATTCCCCCTGATCCTGTCACTCCCTGATATCCTAAAAAGTCCCTCCCCAGCTTTTTTGTAGGCCCTCTTCAGATACTGGAAGGCCACAATAAGGTCACCTTGCAGCCTCCTCTTCACATGTCTTCCTAGTGAAGCAGGTGGAGGAAGAGCAAATGACTCCCCTTCCAGCACTGAAACAATGACCCCAGAAGTATGTGGCTGAGCGTACATGAACCAGTGCTGTGATTATGTTTTAATAACACACTGACATGACCTTTGAATGAGCTGTCCTTCCAGTCATGGCAGGAAGATGCTGGCACTCAGTGTTTCGTACCGCACTTCTCAACATGTGCTGGAAAACACTCCATTTCACAAATGGAGAAATCACCAAAGGAGAAATCAAGTTACTTTTAACACTGTTGAAGAGCAAATGCAAAGCCAGGAACTGTGGGTAGCTTTATCTGTCTCAGAGATTCAGACCAGCATTCTCCAGGCATCAATATTTCCATAGAAGCTAAGCACTTAGCACTTACACTTGGGGATTTTCAGCCATTCTTAAGGCAGTATCCTCACAGACTAAGAAACTGAGCTACTAACAAACACCTTGTTAAATTCTATGCCAATATTCAAAAGTCTAAAAGTAACTTGTATGGGGAGTTAATCCCTTATCGTGTTCAGGGAAACACTAGAGGTATTTCAGAAATGAGAACACCAGAAATATTATCTACTTAGATAGCAATCTGGAGTGAATAAATGCAACTCAGCTATCAACCTAAAATGTCCTTTGTTGTTTTATTTTGCCACTCAGTGCCAGCAGCCTGTGCCAAGTGCTGACTTGATTTGCGTCACAGGCACAGTGATTTCGCCTCAGTGCTGATGTTGTGATGTATAGCAACGATAACCTTATAGTTCTGGGGCTTACAGAAGGGAAGGAGGCACAAGAGAGAGACAGATGTGGGTTTTTTTCATTCTACTTGATTTTTTCTGTGGGTTGGTTACTTCCTGGCTGTCACAAATGCAGTAGAACTTCAGCCTATCTGGTAAATCTTCAAAAAGAACGAGAAGGATATGGATAGAGGTAAGGATAATTATATAAAAGAAAAAGAGAAGGAAGAAGAAGAAGAAGAAGAAGAAGAAGAAGAAGAAGAAGAAGAAGAAGAAGAAGAAGAAGAAGAAAAGAAAAAAGAAAGAAAAGAAGAAAAGAAAAAAGAAAAAAGAGAAGAAAAGAGAAGAAAAGAGAAGAAAAGAGAAGAAAAGAAAAGAAAAGAAAAGAAAAGAAAAGAAAAGAAAAGAAAAGAAAAGAAAAGAGAAAAGAAAAAAGAAAAGAAAATAAAAGAAAAGAGAAAAGAAAAGAAAAGAAAAGAGAAAAGAAAAGAAAAGAAAAGAAAAAGAGAAAAGAAAGGAAACTAGAAAAGAAAAGAAAGGAAAAGAGAAAAGGAAAGGAAAAGAAAAGAAAGGAAAAGGACAAATAAAAATTAAAAAGTAAAACGAAAAAGGGAAAAAATAGAAAGAAGAAAAAAGAAAAATAAATAATCCTAATATTGATATTATTATTCATACAATCATACAATGGTTTGTGCTGGAAGGAAAGGACCTTCAGGGCCACCCAGTTCCAACCCCTCTGTCATAGTCAGGGACAGCCCCCACTAGAACAGACTGCTCAAGGCCTCATCCAATCTAGCCTTGAACAGCTCCAGGGAGGGGGCACCCAGAATTTCTCTGGACAGCCTGATCCAATGTCTCACCACCCTTACGGTAAACGATTTCTTCCTTATATCTAATCTAAACCTACCCCTTTTCTGTGCAAAGTTATTACCCCTTGTCCTTTCACTACATGTCCTTGTGAAAAGCTCCTCCCAGCCTTTTGCGTAGGCACTCTAAGTACTGGAAAGCTGCTCTGACATTTCCCCAGAGCCTTCTTCTCTCTAATAACCAATAACAACAACAATAACAGTAACGATAATAAAAAACTGAAGATTAAAATAATAAAATACGTATTTACAGTAGGTTAATTAATTTGTTAAACTAACTGAAATTAAGCTAAATAAATAAATACTGAAGTGATTAAATTATAAAATATAAAGAAGTAAAATAATGAAATAACGAAAAAAAATGACATGGTGACAAAATAATGAATAACAAAATACTGAAATAACAAAGCAAATAATTTTTAAAATGCCATAATAAAATCACATAATAAAAATTGAATGACAATAAGTGAATAATGGGAGAAAATAAATAGTAAAATACTGAGATTATAAGACATAGAATAATGGAATCCAGACTGCTTCCCCACATGCAGTGAAGGTGCAGGCAGGGAGTCCCCTGAGTCAGCACTGAGTCACTCCCTCTTCTATCATCTCTGGGAACCCCCTGGCACTCCTGGACACACCCAAGCACCTCCAGTATACTTGGTACCCTCAGCAATCCCATCATCCCTGCATCTCTGGGCATCCCATGACCTCCAGGGATCCCCAGAATCAGTGTGCACTTGCAGCCCAGAAGGCAAATGGCATCCTGGGCTACTTTGAAAGCAGCATGTCCAGCAGATCCAGAGAGGTGATTCTGCCATGTTACTCTGCTCCAGTGAGTCCTCAGCTGGAGTAGTATGTCCACCTCTGGAGCCCTCAATATAGGAAGGACATGGACTTGATGGAGCAGGTCCAGAGGAGGGCCACAAAAATAATCATGGGGTTGAACACCTCTGCTATGAGGACAGGCTGAATGAGCTGGGGTTGTTCAGCCTGGAAAAGAGGAGGATCTGGGGAGACCTAATAGCAGCCTTCTGGTACCCAAAGTGGGCTACAAGAAGGATGCTTACAAAGGCGTGTGGTGATAGGACAAGGGGCAGTGCTTTCAAACTAGAGAACAGTAGATTAATAGCAGATGTCAGGAACAAGTTCTTTACCATGAGAGTGGTGGAACACTGGAACAGGTTGCCAAGAGAGGTAGCTGAGGCCCCATTCTTGAAGGTATTCAAAGTGAGGCTCAACAGGGCTCTGGGCAACCTGTTCCAGTTGAGGATGTCCCTGCTGACTGCAGAGGGGATTCGGCTAAATGACTTTTGGAGGTACTTTCCAACACAGAACATTCTCAGATTCTGTGACTGGCACCCCCAGCAGACCCCCTGCCCCATCCCATCCTCTGCCCTACTGTCTCCAACAGCCCCCCTCAGTCCTGGCAGCCATGGGAAGCAGTGCAGCCTGCTGGCTGTGAAGGGCTGGTTTCCCACATGCCACATGAGGCGAAGGATATTCCCAAGCAATGTGTTTCCTCTGCTCTCAACACTGTGTCAAAAGCAAACAAATACAACACCACCACCACCCCCAACAACACACAAAAAAACCCCAAGCCAAAAGCAAAACCAACCTCCTAGCAAACCTCATGCCCAACCAAAACTAGTACAGCTGCTGAATTTGTCTATTTTTGGCTTTAAATGGAGTTGCAGAAGAACTTAATTCAAGATAAAAGCAAGTACTTAGTGTGCGGTGTAGATTTGAACTGTAGTGTCAGCAGTGAAGGAATGACCTGTTGTAGTCTTGTCTTTTCCTTTGAATTCAGTTGTAGAATCTAATGTTCACATAATCACAGAATTGTCAGGGTTGGAAGGGACCTCAGAGATCATCCAGCTCCAACCCTGCTGCCATGGGTGAGGACACCTCACCCTAGACCAGGTTGCTCAGAGCCCCATCCAGCCTGGCGTTAAAAGCCTCCAGAGATGGGGCCTCCAACACCTCCCGGGGCAACCTGTTCCACTGTCTCACCACCTTCATGAAGAACTTCTTCCTAACATCCAATCTCAATCTGCTACTTCTGGTTTTGCTTCATTCCTCACAGTCCTGTCACTGCCTGACATCTCAAAAAGTCCCTCATCACCTTTCCTATAGCCCCCTTTCACACACTGGAAGGTCTCCTTGAAGCCTTCTCCTCTCCAGATGGAACAACTCCAACTCTCTCAGTTTCCACAGGAGAGGTGCTCCAGCCCTCTGATCATCCTTTTGGCCCTTCTCTGGACATGTTTCAGCACATCCATATCTTTCATGTAATAGGGGCTCCAGGACTGGATGCAGAATTCCAGGTGGAATCTCACCAGAGTGGAGCAGAAGGAGAGAATCACCTCCCTGGACCTGCTGGCCATGCTTCTTTTGATGCAGATCAGGATCTGCTTGGCAGATGCACACTGGAGGCTCATGTCAAGCCTTTCATCCACCAGAATCTCCAAGTCCCTCTTCCCAGAGCTACTTTCAAGCCAGTCACTGGTCAGCCTATGTTGATGCTTGGTATTGTCTTGACTCAGGTGCAGAACCTTGCACCTGGTCCTGTTGAACCTCATGAGGTTGGTTTAGACCCACCTCTCCAGCCTGTCCAGGTCCCTCTTGGATGGGTCACTTCCCTACAGTGTGTCAGCTACACCGCACATCTTGGTGTCATTGGCAAACTTGTTGAGGGTGCACTCCATGCCACTGTCCATCTTGCTAGTGGCATTGGTATCTTTGCCTCCTGCTTCACACCTGACTTCAAATTACCAGCAGGATTTTCATTTATGTTTGGAGAATACCCTGGCAGTGAATACTTTGCAGTATTAGCTGGATTAACGTGGGGAAGCTCCTGTTTTTGCCATCAGTCGGATGTATAATGGTGGTTTTGTGTCACGGTCTCTTCTCCTCTCATGATAAAATCAGCAGGAGTTGGGCATCACTGGCTGAATTACTCCTATTAGAGACTTGTTTGGTGTTTTCCTGGGGGAGCTCAGCTGAATGTCAGGAGGTGAAAGCATTTATGCATTCTCCTACAGAGTGCAGCAGCTTTTCTGGGAGGCACTTTGTGAACTTCAGCTCCATGCATTGCAGAAAATCTTAGGTAAAGGCTGTTTAATAGGTGTCCTTCCAGATTTCCATGGGCAAACCCAGACCTTCAGCTGTGCTCTTCACTTTATCTCTAATCCTCTTGTTTGTGCATCTCCCAGGGGGGTATATTTCAACCTGATTTATGATGTTATGCCTGTTGCTAATCTATACTGTGTAAAGATGCATGCAGAATGATCCAGTATGATTTTTTTAATTATTAACTAAAACATTAACATTTTTATCATCATCATAATTGTTATCTAGAGGCTTTGGGGTGTTGTGTTTTGTTTTGTTCTGCTTTTGGGGGGTGTGGTGTGGGTTTTGTTTGTTTGTTTGTTAGGTGTTCTGATTAGCCCTTACTCTTGACATTGGGCTTCTAGGTGTAACAGGTAGAGACAAACTCCTTGATTTGGAGGTGACCATATTGAAGCGACTGATTTCCAGAAAGCAGATATCAATACCTGAATTAAGTTTCCTTCAAGGTAAGTAAATGCAGACTGTATGTTTGTTTTTTTTTAGGGAGGGGGTGTGTGTTGAGGCAATGGCAGGAAATGCTTGACTCTGAATTCATGTTGTACAACTTCTCTGAGAAAAAGGAAAAAAAAAAAAAGAGGGGAAAAAATAAGTTTAGATTGATGGTGAAAACAAAAGAAATTTAAAGTCAGAGTATCCAGTTCCTCTCCAACTTTTTAAAAATTAGGCCAGTTTAAATGTTTTAAAATATGAAAGTCAAATAGTAATTTGGCTTTTCTTTTTTTGGTCTTAAAATCTGTGGTTTTGAGAAACAGTGCAGATGCATTTCACTAGAACTGAGTTTCTTCAGCGAGTTTTCTCTGCAGACTGTGTTGCTCTTCCATTGCAATGAGTAAAACATTCTTTGATGTTCAAAGTTTGTATCTTTCCTCTTCTTACTCTTAAGTGCTGATCTTTACTTTTTTCCTCCTTTTTTTTTTTTATTTTTTTCCTTTTCACCCAGCTTTTCTTTTATCTTATCTTCAACCAGGAATGTAACCATTCTTGAAGATCCGATCAGCTTCTTAGATTTAGGTGACTCCCACTCCTTTCTCCTTGTCTTTGTAGCTATAATCATTTCCCTTGGACTTCACTGTCTCATTGCATCTGTTGAGACTGCAGATATGATGGGTACCACTTCAGACTTGAACATGTGAGAGATGAGGCAAGAGCTTCCCAGCAGAAATGTTGATGAAATTTCCCTGTAGGCTTGAGACAAGATCGGTTTCAAGGGGAGGAGAAGAGGGGAGAGGAAGACTATTCAGAAGGCTAGCTAAGAGGCTGATAAAGCATCATCTTTCTCATCCCATGGTGGCTGGGAATGAGCAGACTTCAGGCACTAGCTGGAAGCAGACTTATATTAGAGACCTATAGAGACCTAAATGATGGGAAAAAAACCTAAGGTGTTTATTGGCCTGAATGGCATTAAGTTGCCATAAATTTAGGTAAGAATGAAGAAAAAACAAATGTAAGGGAGTCCTTGAGTTCCTTTGTTTTATCCTTTAGGTTTCCTATCATTTTAAAAACTTGTCCAAGCCTGGAATGGAGAAGATAGTGAGAAAAAGCCGTCGGAAATTGCAGCCACACAGACCTCATGACCTCTATTTTGCAGCTTCAATTATCTGTGCACCCCTAACATCAGTGGGCACAGTCAGCTCAGAGGAGCAGATATAGTGAGTTCCTGCTCTCTTTCGTTCCCTTAGATTCAGGAGCTGGAAACGGGAGAGCCCAGCACACTGTGACCTGGTTTTTGCACTGTCCTTCAGGAACTTGATGGGAGTCCAAAAAGCATTCCTCAGATCACAGGCTGTTGACACACTACCTCAATATGAACCGTGAGCAGGCTGGATTTGTTCTATATTTACTGCTGCTGGCAGCCACCAGGAACAGGTCTGTGCTGGAAGCATTTCTAGCATGCTCCAGGCTCATAAGCCCCAGAAAATGAATGTTACACAACAAATTTGGTCCCATGTAACTGGGCTGGTATCACCAGGCAATGCCCCTTGAGCTGACCTGCTGAGTATTACCCATGGTGTTGTGATTGTTGTCTCCCCTGCTCAAGAGTGGGTGATGCTGTGCCTTTTGTTTTGGTTTGGTTTGTTTTTTTTTTTCCAGTTTAACTCTCTGAGCTGCCTTACAGTAAGGCCATGGGAGTGCCAATGCCAGCATGAGGCAAAACAGCAGTCAGATGTTTGAGTGCAAAAAAGTATGAGACTCATTCCTGTCTTGCTGTCCCTGTGGAAATAACAAGAAGCAGGAAAAGTAGAAACAAGAGAAACTTGGTGTATGGAGGATGAGAGGAAAATGTATTTAAGTATCTTTCAGCAGTGCCCACAGAATATCCCTTTTATGAGGAAGGAAAGGATATAATTAGGTTGAGTGCTTTCATTCTTTAAAAAGCAAAGCAAGATTTCAGATCTATGAAAAACCAGGAAAAACAATCAAACAAAAAAAGCTTTAAAATGCTGATTTTAGTGGGTTTTTAAAATTTTTTTTTTCATTATCCCTTTGCCATTATACTATCCAGTAGCCTGTGGTAATGTTATGCTTACCTAAGAGGCTGAAATCCCCAGAAGCAAGCATTTGAAAGTGGGCTCACATTCAAATGGTGTGTAAGCCTGCATGTGCACGCAAGCCGTATAGCTATACATTCACATGTGCAATATTCTTATCATGTCTTCATCAGTGAACGTTATGTACAGAAGACGGAGGGTGGTTTCTCTTCTTCTCTGACTTCCCTTTGGTTAGTTGAAAAAAAAACAAAACAAACTAATCTCTGACTCATGCTGAAGTGTACTTTGTGCGGGTTTACCGTGGTTTTAACTTCCAGCCTCAGTTTCCAAGCTAAGCTAAGTGAAAACAGAGGGAGGCAGAACAATAGCTCGAAGGTGAACCAAGCCTTCAGTCCTGTCTTATGTACCCTCTGGAAGGGAGGGAGCAGGAATAAGTCTTATTCAAACCTTCTAGTGGAAAGTAGAGCCCAGAAAAGAAACATTAAAACCCAGATTTTTGCAAGTGATTCAACTATTTTTTTCCCCTCTATTCCCCAGCAAGTTAACTTTATTATCTTTCCAATGCTGAGACCTCAGGCTGTTTCAAACCAATAATCAGAACTGCTTCAGAATCCTTGAGGATTCACCTTCTATCTCTTCAGACCTGGTTTTGAAAGGCTAATTTAGGTGGTGGTTTGGTTTTTTTTTTTCCAAGTCTCTGCTTGAATTTCAAGTCTGTGGAGCCACTCTTGAATTTAAAGGCATCAATTTTGCTGTTGCATATTTGCTAGCAAGGACTGGCATGGAAAGGAAATCCTCTAGAGAGGATAAAATCATCTTCTCACAGGGTATATAAGCTAAGAATATTACAGAGGTGCTGCACTGCATTACTGTCGTTACACTTTTGTACCATACAGGGCTCATCATCCAGTTTCACTGTAACTCTTTGAGGCTGTAAAACACACTACCTCTGAAGAGGCAGTAATGCTCCACAGAAATAGAAACCTATCCTGTGCAAATCCCACCCTGAGCAGAAGTTCTAAGCAGTGTTGGCAGGTCAGCAGTTTGAGGTCGGCAGTAGCTTGCATAAAGCAAAGCTCATAAACAAGCTGGTGAGTCAAACTCATTTCCTTGACTAACAGGAATAGGATTTCATAAACACAGCAATCACTCTGTGCTCTCCAAACCAACTGTGAACTGTGTTAGCCACTTGATGCAGCACAAAAACAAGGGGTGAGGGAAAGGCAGCTGTTTCCAGTGGGGTTTTTCTTGGAAAGAACTGTTAGAAAAGAGGCTTTTTCAGAGAACATGATATAGGTAATGACATCGGGTAACAGAGGGATCCTTCTATTATGTGTATAACTTGATAATGTTGCCTTATTTCTGACCTGCTCTGTGTTGGACTAGTGCCTTCTCTTTGTGTTTATGTGCTAGGTAATGGTGGCTTTATGTTTTCCTTAATGAAATTGACCTGTGTTTAAAACAAGAGTCAGTGGGCAGGACCAATCTAAGACCTCAATCTCACAAAAAATCCCTTTCTAGTGAGGCAATAAAGTCCTTCAAGCCCACTTTACTTCAGTAGAAACTCAGATCGATGAGCTTCATAAAGAAAGTAAGACCTCACTCATGAGGTCAGAACACTGTTTTACTCTCTCTTTATTTTTTACCTTATAGAAGTGTTTTGTTCCAGATGGTTGAATAGCAAATATATTCTGCATTCAGTTACAGAATAGAATAGAATAGAATCAATCAGGATGGAAGAGACCTCCAAGATCATCCAGTCCAACCTATCACCCAGCCCTAGCCAGTCAACTAGACCATGGCACTAAGTGCCTCATCCAGGCTTTTCCTGAAAAGGAATGTACTGTACTCTAATGGCTATATGACAAAATATCTGAGTATACCAAAAGCTGACAGTCTCTTTAGTCCTATTGATAAATATCCTGCCCTTGGGTCCTCAGTGAAGCTACAGAACAACTGCACACCATTAATACACTTTCATGGATGTTTTATGCCTGCAGTCATGTAAGAGGCTTGGGTGTGGGTCTGGGAATGCAAATACCAAGCTGAGGTCTAAAGTTTGGGCCACAATTTCTATTGTGGATGACAGATGTAGCTTACACACACCCTGCTTCAGATCTCAGACTGGGGAAGAGTCTGCAAAAAAGTTCCTCCATTGTTCTATGGCCTAGAGAGCATCCCTGCTTTTTGTTGTTAGTGATTCTGTCTTATGTCTGCCATGGTGTTGACACTGAAAAGGTGGTGAAATATCACAATGTGCCTCTACACCAAAGGGGTTGATAGATTAGAATCATAGGATGGCTTAGGTTGAAAGGGTCCTCAAAGATCTTCTACTTTAACATGCCTGCCATGGGCAGGGACACCTCTCAAGTAGATTCAACTGCTCTGGACATCTCCAGGGATCCACAACCTCCCTGAGCAACATTTTTCAGAGTCCCATCACCCTCATACTGAAGAGCTTCTTCCTAAGATCCAGTCTAAAACTACTCTCCCCCATCTTCACACTATTCCCCTTTGTCCTATTGCTAGACACCCTTATGAAAAGTCTCTCTCTAGCCTTCTTGTAGGTTCCCTTCAAGTAGTGGAAGGCAGCTCTAAGGTTCCCCCAGAGACCCCTCCAGGCTGAACAACTCCAGCTTCCCCAGCCTATCCTTGCAGACCATGAAGGAAGGAGATATGTTTGTATGCTTGTTTCCCTAACCTTACCTGCTTCTCATTTCTCAAACGAGATTTAGTCTTCATTAAAGACCAGGACCCCATGCAGGTGGGATTATTTTTGCTTGTTTGTTTGTTTGTGTTCTGTTTGGTTTTGTTTGTTTGGTTTAGTTGTTTTGGTGGCTTTTGTTTTGTTGATTGGTTTGATTTGATTGTATGTGTGTGTGTGTGAAGGCTTCAGCCAGGTGTTGATCCTTTCCCTACAATATTCTCTCACCAAGACTTCCACTCTTGCCACTCTACTTTTTGTAGGCAATGGGAAGACATGGGGACATGGTTTGCTGGTGATTACCCTACTCCCCACGATTGCAGCAGAGCAACAGTGGGCTTCCTCCTCCATTTCAATGAGCTGATGTCAAGGCCTGAGGAAGCAGGTCTTGAATCATCAGAGTGTAGTGAAATCTGTCCATCACCTGTAATAAATCCTGTCACATTAGTCTGCTGTCCTGGTGTCTAGGCAGTGTTCATGATGTCAAGGTTTTGGAGCATGCACTAGCCTTTGGAAAGGTGAGTGGCTGGCTGACATTAATTTTGTGCAGTGTAATTAGACACCAGACAGTTTCCAACAATATCAGTGGAGAGCAGAAATATTTCTTCTGCCGGTTTTGCATTATAATTTACCAAAATGCTGGATGATAAATGGAAATTAGCTATTTGTACTTTCTTTCAAAGTATGCCTTATCATTGTTAAAATCCTGTGCATGAAAGTTCAGCTTGGTCTTGTTTCTGCAGGATCGACTCATGGTGCATATCAAAGCTTTCTCCTGTTTTTCTATTTTCCCCTCTCCCATCCTCCCTGTGTCCCTCTTGCTACTTGCCCTGAACTTCAGGGACAAATCTCACATTTCTTGCCAAACACTTGTCACTTGTTCAATAGCAAACCTCTCTCTGTGTATTCCCTCTCCACCAGTCTGGAATTTTTATAGATTTTTCTCTACTCATTTGTGCCTTTTTCTCCTGATCCCTTAGTGCCTTAATGCCTCCGTGCCTTACCAGTTACTCTTTCCCCTCTCTTTCTCCTCCCCCTCTTTCAGGATGTGAGTACTTTCAGCAGCGTATCCGAAAGATGACGGAGTTGAGATGGAACAACGTCTTTGGAAAAAAGTCAAAGATTGCTAAAATTTTAAGTTCTGGTGACTGCATTCCAGTAGACTCATGTCTCCACCCTGCTGTGTTCCTGCTTTTCCCAACGACAGCAGCAGTTTTGCCTTTTTTTTTTCCCCCCTGAAACTTCCTAACTCAGTATGTGTGACGTTCATGAGCTGTTGTGCAACATCTAAATGGAGAAATATCCTCAAGTTGAGTAAAAGACCTCACAAGCTCCATCAACAAGAGCAAGAAGTTGACATGGATGAAGATGATTTTCTCAGCTGGGGATAGATTCTGTGATTCTGAGCAAACTGACCTAGGTGAAGCTGCTTTAGCAGAGGGGATTGGACTAAACAATCTCCAGAGGTCTCTTCCAACCCCTACCATTCTGTGATTCTGAAGACCTAGCAGCATCTTCATCTTGGTGGTTCAGGGGATTGGGTGGGACAAGACAATATCTATGGAGAGGACAGATTATACAGACACAAAGTTTTGATCAAGTTAAAAACTCCACAAAGCTCCCACACTCCGACATTTTGGAAATCAGATGACTTCTGAACAGTTGTTTGTTTTTCAAACAAATCTGAGAAACATTTAGGCTCCTCTGTGGAATCAGAGAGCTGAAACAATGTTCCCTGCTGCTGTTTGTTTTTAAAACCACTGGTCAAAACAACTGAACAACAGGAGAACTGTTTTCAAACAGCTGTGTCTGAGTGAATGCAAAGGTTGGAAGTGAAAGTTAAAGACAAAAAAAAAAAAAAGCAATGGCTGTCAAACTGCTGTGAATATTCATTACTGCAATTATTTCAGCTAGAAAATATAATGGCTGCAATTATTTTGGAAATATGTTTGGCAGAGAAACTTGGAGTAGAACCACAACAAAGTTAATAATCCTTTCACGTAGAATTATACTGAAGCTGTAGATAAAACCTTCTCGTACCTGCTCTGTGTAGACCCATGTAACCACCTAGAATAAATCTGAGGAACATTTAGGCTCCTCTGTGGAAGCAGAGACCTGAAACAATGTGCCCTGCTGCTGAAAAAAAAACACGTACAGCAAGATCAAAGTTTAACCTTTATAGACCAAGAGATTTCCTTGGCACCGGGTAGTGAATACAAGGACTGGAGAGGCTATGGGAGGGAGAAACATTAGAAACTGCTGCTGACAAGCAAGTGCTAAATACATCTCAGAAGCCATGGGAAAAACTGATTAGACCTGGAGGAAAGAACTTAAAAGTTATTGAAAGTGAAGTGCTGGTTTTGCTTAACAGCATCAAGCAGAGTTGAGTGAAGTATACTCGCTTATATTAAAGTTAATGTATAGATGATTCCCATATATTCCTTGGGCAGGAATCTGTAATAGTGTTGGGAGTGTAACAGGAACACTTTGCTGCTAAAACAGATACCTCCCACAGTAAATACTGGACTCTATTTCAGGCAACCCAGTATTCACATTTACATTAGGCTTTCCACATCTGTTTCATATCCAATTTATGCCAACAGTAATTGAAAGCTGTTACCATCTGGGTTTTGGGTGGGCTACATGGAATGAGTTATCATGAAATAAGTAACTTCTAGTATGAATTAAACGTCCTCCTAAATCCTCTGTTGGCTTGTGGGAACTGAAGGGAGAAGCCAAAAAAGCCTTGAATTGCACAGAGTTTGAAATTAAGGAACCAGATTTTACTGGAACTGAGGGGGGAATGTCACCTTCTGTCTGCAGAATAATAGGTTAAGGTATAGGACCTTCTATATGGTGATATTTGGTTGTCACAGAAACTTTGAGTAAGTACCCACAGGCCCACAAGGCTTGTACTTTGCAAGATCTGTAATCTGCTATTTTTGATCTGTCTCTGGTGCAAAATCTACTTCAACCCTAACAATTCTACATGTACAAGGAAAAAAACAAACAAGCCAAGCCAACAAAAAACCAAACAACAACAACAAAAAAAGCCCAACAAACCAAACCAAACCCTGCTAAACAAATAAAAGAGATGTAACAGATGTTAACCTCTTCACTCTGGGGAAGCCAGCTGTTAATTCACTGTAGGAGACCAAATCCAGTAATTGGACTGCCTAACAAATGACTGTGTTGTGGGTATATGCAGTTCTTTCTTTTTACACAACTGCTTGTTTGTTACTTATCACTCCATATTGCAAAAGAAAGGTATTTCTTGTGATGTGCATGGCTTCAACACAGGAAAAAAACCTGAAACAACAAACCCATTATGTGAATCTTTGAGCAAAAATGTAGTATTACAGCCTTTGGCTTGCAGATTACATCCATAGGTACATCAGACTGATAGATCAAGACTTTGGTTTCATAACCCAGTTATGCTTTTGGAGAAGCTAAAGGGAATTTTTGCTGTTGCCAATAGGAAGGACCGGCTATAGACTGCAGGAGTAGTTGTCAGAAACTTCAATATATATATATATAGGGAAAAGTAGCCTAAGTGACCAAAAGTAAGTCTTCAATATTGACTGCTCGAGAAGGAGACTGAACTTCTCTCAAGGAGACTGAACTTCTCTCAATCACTCGATCTCTATTATTCAATATGTCATGACTGTTGATAGTTCATTATTGAAGGGCTTCTGCTTTGAGGTACTTGTTATATTAGTGATCACTTTTAAACTGAGTAAATGCAATCTACATTTTGTCCTTGGTACATTCTTGCGGAAAATATCATAGTTTTAGGGCAGGAATAACAAATTCTTTGAACTGTGGGGAAAAATACTCCTCAGGGGTCAGTGGTGGGACCAGTGCTGGTTAACATCTTTGTCAGTGATATGGACAGAGGAATCGAGGGCACCCTCAGCAAGTTTGCAGATGACACCAAGCTGTGTGGCACAGTTGACTTGTTGGAGGGCAGGGATGCCATCCAGAGGGACCAGGACAGGCTGGAGAGGTGGGCCCAGGCCAACCTCATGACATTCAACAAGGCCAAGTATAACATCCTGCCACTGGGTTNGATCAGAGGGCTGGAGCACCTCTGCTATGAGGACAGGCTGAGAGAGTTGGGGCTCTTCAGCCTGGAGAAGAGAAGGCTTCAAGGAGACCTTATAGTGGCCTTCCAGTATCTGAAGGGAACCTACAGGAAGGCTGGGGAGGGACTGTTTACGAGGTCTTGTAATGACAGGACAAGGGCTAATGGGTTTAAACTGGCAGAGGGGAGATTTAAACTAGATGTGAGGAAGAAGTTCTTTACAGTGAGGGTGGTGAAGACACTGGAACAGGTTGCCCAGGGTGGTTGTGGATGCTCCCTCCCTGGAGGTGTTCAAAGCTAGGTTAGATGAGGCCTTGAGTGACCTGTTCTAGCGGGAGTTGTCCCTGCCTATGGCAGGAGGTTGGAACTAGATGAACTTTCAAGTGCATTCTGACCTAAACCATCTTATGATTCTATATCTGCCCATAAAACTTCTCCTTGGATCCTGCTTAATTTTTTTGAGCAGTTGGCTCAAAAATTGCTTATTATCTACAGACCACTCTATGAAAAAAAATCCTAGTTTTGAGAGTCTGAACACTTTGTAGAGACCAATAAATACAACAAGGCCTTTGATTAAATAGCTGGTGAAACCACCAAACTTTTGGGAAGAGCATCTAGGAAAGACAACGCATTCCACAACCATGCAAGTGCAAATTAATCACCAGAAACTTCCATATATGTTTCATCCTTGCAGAGCCACCCTCTTCTGGAAGACAAAGATGTAGAGATGTTTTGTGTCACAGCTTCATGGAATCTTTAGTAAATGTTGGCCTAGGAAGTGGCATCTGAGGTTGTAGCTCATTTTTTACATTGTGTGAGCTCAGAGTTTCTTGTTTGGGCTTTCCTAATTGTAGTCGTTTCCCATTAGCAGCCACTGGTGGATCTGTGAGTGCTCATTTCTGTGGGACAGGGGTCGATATCATAACTGTGGTGGGTGCCACATCCTTCAAACACAGCTACCCTCTCTCCAGTCTCAAGACCAAGAAGGGAACTTTCCTTCACCTCTGTGCGCTGTATAATTGCTCTCTACAGGGCCATAGGTTCCTTGTTCAATCCATCTGCTTTGACTTCCATATGAGTTATGGAAGAATGACACAGAGGATAAAACTGGATAGAAAGAGGATGGAAGTGTGGTTAAAGTGGTATTACATGGTGATTTATACCATGCTGTCAGATGACCAATGTTCCTTCCTTCCTTCCTTCCTTCCTTCCTTCCTTCCTTCCTTCCTTCCTTCCTTCCTTCCTTCCTTGCTTCCTTCCTTCCTTCCTTCCCTCCTGCCTGTGTGCAGTGCACAGACCAAGAGCTTGAGAAAGACAATAGCTGTGTCCTTGTCTCCAAGTGCCTTTTACTTCACTTTTGCCCCATAACTGATTTGGTTTCTCATCCTCTAAAACAGGAGAGGAGTAAGTTTAGATTTAGTGGACTTTTGCTCTTCTGTGGTTAGAAATTATGGTACTGGGTTGTTTGGATGTTGGAGTTAAAATCTCTACCAAGAATAAACACAGGATGAAAGAAAATGGAGAGCAGCTGGCAGAGACTCAACAACTCAACAGACTCCTCCACCCTATCCCTTCAGAGAATATTTTCTTAGGCTTTGTAACTGGGTTCTCAGTAACGTTAAGTTCCATTTCAGATGAATGCAGAGCTACGTGGTATATATTTTTTGAAGTCTAAGCAAACATTGAAGAACAAATTGTGAAATTGTATTTGGCAGAGGGAGGTTTCATCATTGGCTTTCCTTTCAGCCTCAGGAGGTTTCATAACATCTGAAGACATCATCATGAGTGTGAGAAAGTTGACATTTAAGAAATAATCTAAGAATGGGAAAAAATGTACTAACCATTAAACACTGAGGATGTTGCCTGGTTGCAGTAGTGATCAAAGGCTGCTTAAGGAAGCAATGATGATGCGCAAGGTGAAATGCAAACTCTTAGTCAGATGTCATTAGGACACTCTCATGTCTGTAAATAGACATCCCCTAGAACCTCCCCGTATGGTTCACATCAGCTTATGTTGCCTGGGCTTTTACCTGGTATCCTTGGAGTGCTACCCACAGGCAGAAGAGAAAAGACAAAGATGATTTAGTCTGTAAAATTAGCATTGTTCCCTTCCTAAGCATCAAAGGTGCATTTAAAGTTTGGATCAGATGATCCGTGGAATCATGGAATAGTTTTGTTTGGAAGAGACCTTTAAAATCACAGAGTTCAAACTTTCCAACCTGTCATCCTGTGATTATCACATTAAATTTCACCTGCCATTTTGTGGCTTAGTGGCGTAATACCAAGAGATCCTCCTGTAAAAAGTTATATTGGCATAAATTTAACTCTCCCAAATAGTTTCGTGTTGTCAGATGTTACTGTCATACCATCATTGACTCTCTTATCTAAATTGCTTATGAATGTGTTGAACAACAGAGATTGTGCTGATAACTTTCTCCTATCATGACAAATTACTTTATTCCCTAGGTCTAAATCCCATTTGTCAATGTTTCTGTTACAAAATTGGATGCTGTACAGAGCTCACTTTTCTAGCTTTTCTTTATGTAGGTGTGTGTTTATATTCATACGTATAACATGGATTTGATAGAATCAGAATGGCTTAGGTTAGAAGGGACCTTAGAGATCATCTATTCCAACCTTCCCAACGTGGGCAGGGATGCCTTTCAATTAGATTCAGCTGCACAAAGCTTCCTCTAGCCTGGCTTTGAACACCCTCAGGGAGGAGGCATCAACAGCCTCCCTGGAACCTATTCCAGAGTCTCACCTCCCTCATACTGAAGAGCTTCTTTCTAAGATCCAGCCTAAACCTACTCTCCCTCAGCTTCAAACCATTTCTCCTTGTCCTATTGCTAGACACTCTTAAGAAAAGTCCCTCTCCAGCCTTTCTGTAGGATTTCTTCAGGTATTGGAAGGCAGCCATAGGTTGCCTTGAGTCTTCTTTTCTTCCAGGCTGAAAAAACCCAGCTCCCTCAGCCTGTCCTCACAGCAGAGCTGTTCCAACCCCTGGATTATCTTTGTGGTCCTCCTTTGCATACCCTTCAACAGCTCCGTGTCCTTATGATGCGGCATTGGAAGTGGGGTCTCAGCAGAGCAGAGTGAAGGGGCAGAATCCCCTCTCTTGCCCTGCTGGCTGCCAGCACACAGCTGCCTTCTGGGTTGCACATGGGCACTGCCAGCTCACGGTGAGCCTCTCAGCAATCAGCACTCCCAAGTCTCTTTCTTCAGAGCTACTCTGAACCCATTCTGCACTCAGTCCTGAGATCCTGGCCTGACCCAGATGCAGGATCTTGCACTTGGATTTTCTTGATTGACAGCTTTATATTAAGTTTCTCTTTGAAAGAAAGAGCTGCAAGAACTCTATTATAAAACCTATACATCCAGAAAATGATCTGCTAATGCTGGTAACGTAAAAATAAAGACTGTATCACATAATTTGGCTGTGAAATGTATACTTCTGGATTACCAGTCCTGTAATGTGAAGCTTGTTTACCTTAGTTTGTGTGATGTTTGGCAAGGGAGTGGCAGCTTTTTGCCAATGCTTTCTCTTTTATTGTCTTTAGAAAATTCACAGTTTGTGAATTCGCTTCGAAGCAGACTTGACTAAACCCGGCAAGCAGGAGGTCTTCCTCTCCTGAGACTCTGACATGTTTTGAAAAGGCTGCCTAACTGAGGCTACACGTTACAAAAACATTGCTTAATTTTATCTGCAACAAGAATTCAAGGGCAAAAAAGATGAATGGAAGATTAATGTGACTGGCTTGAGCACCCAGTATTGTTTTACTCAGACGTGCAGACTTTCATGTGGTTTTTCTCCATCCTCCCTTCCCCCCTTTTTTATCTTTTTTTTTTTTTTTCTTTTTTTACTAATATGTTTTATTTGGGATGAGGAAAGCAGAATCAGGAAAACTGGCCTCTTTTCCATGACTTCCAGTCATAAATCTAAAACAAAAAATAAGACACACCTCAGACCCTCAACAGCTGTGCTGTAATTTGACCGTCTCAGACTCATGTTGTTCTTGCCTGGTTTTTAGAATTAATTTTCCATTAATGAGATGAAAGGATCAGCTCAAGAAAGCTCTTGTAAAATGCTATGATTAGGCTGGCAGTATACTTGAAATGGCTGTGATTTGACTAAAGGCCCACTGTTTTCATATGTCATACAAACGCATTCTTCTGTTTTAAGACATATTGCTAGTGAAAAGTGGGTAACTGAAAGACTATAGAGATTTTGTCCAAGAGTAACTCATTTAGCCACCATATCTCTCTATTTCTAAAGGATGTTCTTTAGCAAGCATTCCATTTTCTGAGGATTTAAATGAAAGTTGCTTTCTCTAAGTGAATAACTTAATTGACTACAGCCTGACTACTCACTTATGTTTGCATGAGGGCATACATTTGCATGTAGTCAAGCTGGAGATTGTAAATGGTGTCATGTATGGCCTTGTCCCTTTCATCAATTTACTCATTTGCTTCTAGCAGTGATGTTCCCAGATGTATCTCTCCAACTTGCAGAGGCTGGGACTTGTCATTTCTTCTCTGGAAGACCACTGGAGGAAACAGAATTGCTGCAGGATATGTCCTGATGATTCATTCACTAGAAGCTCTCTGAGTAACAACTGAATCACAGCAGATACCATGGATGGAAAAGACTGCTTGTCATGAAAAGCTGTGGCTATTTTTAGCACTGTCCTTATATCTTGGTCAATGTTCCTCCTTTGTAAGACTTTCTAAGGAACATCACACCCTCAAACTGCATTAGTAGGGCTGTGGATGGAGCTGGTACGTTTTGCCACTCCTGTCAGTTACCATAGAAAGGCAATCACTGATCCACAATAAAGTTCATTTTAACTGAAGATATCTGATCTCTCAGGACTTTCAATGTATGTATAAACCCCGAAAACCGGGACTGTATTTTCTGTGATGGAATAGGTGTCCCTGTGAGGCTGACCCAGAGAAGACAAGTAAATTGTGCAGCTTTTTCCTTCGTGAAGAGTTTATCTTCCATGGGGAGATTTTCCTCTGTGTGTAGCTTTTTCTCTGTGTCTTTCCTTGCTTTATCCAGACCAATATATGATATAAGACAGTACTATATCCCTTTATCATACTTTACTTAAAATACAGGGTATTTGAAAGTTTCTGAAAGCTGTAGAATTTCAGGTAGTTCCTCTCATTTATATTTAGTGTATTTTTTAATACTGTGATGTAGTACTGAGAGTGAATGATAATAAAGTGTGAAGTTGATGAGGATTTGTAGTGATGCTAGTTGTTGGGTTTTCCTAACTTAAGGATGTCCATAAGAACTGTGGTTTCAGACTTTTTAATAACTATAGAATAATAGACTCATAGAATCAACCAGGTTGGAAGAGACCTCCAAGATCATCCAGTCCAACCTATCACCCAGCCCTAGCCAGTCAACTAGACCATAGCACTAAGTG
>WAAF01020826.1:0-60931 GCA_013400475.1 Tricholaema leucomelas | reverse complement strand
AATTGAGGAGCCCAGAACTGGACACAATACTCAAGGTGTGGCCTGACCAGTGTTGAGTACAGGGGCAGAATAACCTCCCTCGTCCTACTGGCCACACTGTTCCTGATACAGGCCAGGATGCCATTGGCTTTCTTGGCCACCTGGGCACACTGCTGGCTCATCTTCAGCCTACTGTCCACCAGTACCCCCAGGTCCCTTTCCTCCTGGCTGCTCTCCAGCCACTCTGTCCCCAGCCTGTAGCGCTGCTTGGGGTTGTTGTGGCCAAAGTGCAGAACCCTTCACTTGGCCTTGTTAAATCTCATCCCATTGGCCTCTGCCCACCCATGCAGCCTGTCTAGGTCCCTCTGCAGGGATCTCCTACCTTCCAACAGATCTACACCTGCTCCTATAGCATATAGATCAGTAAATAATCAAAAAACAGTCTTCCTGGATGAATTTAGGATTTCTCCAGGTCTGCTTACATATGCCTTTTGAGGGTGCATAAAGCCCACTAAAGCCTCCTAGATATTCCTCACCAGCTCAGCATCTTTGGGAAGTGCCTGTAGTGCATTGCTCAACATATACAAGTCTATGCAAAGATGACCTGCCATTAATGTATAGATTTTGCAGAATCCCAGAATCATGATACAGCTTGGAAAGGACCTCTGGAGATCAGTGATTCCAACCACATTGCTAAAGTAGGGTCACTCACAGCAAGCTGCACAGGAACACATCCACTTGGGTTTTTAGTATTTCTAGAGATGGGTACCTTTGGAGATATTTTTCTCTTGTAAGAGAGCTTGCTCTCAAAAAACTGTCTGATAGCCACTAAGTGGCTATTTTTAAACAAAAACTGAAGACCTCTTAATCACAGAATCACTCAGAATCAGAGAAAGTTTGGGACTGCAAGGGACTCAAAAGATCATTCAGTCTAACCCTACTGCCAGAGCAGGATCACCTATACCAGATCACACAGGAACATGCCCAGGCAGGTCTTAAGTATCTCCAGAGGAGGCTTCTTCTCTGGATTATTTTGTTTTGTTTTGTTTTCCTGGGTTTATCTAAATATATGTTTGGCATTGTACACCCTGATTTTTTTACAATGTGGGGTAGTGTATCCTGTGAAATTTCTAACTAATTCTGCTGGTATCACCTGGGGCCAATGGTGGTGCTATGTCCCAGCACCAGAGGAGAGAAAAGAGTTATGATCGTTTGGGTAAACTTACTATCTGAAACTCTTCACACAGTAATAAGCTGCTGTAACTGTGGTGGGTTCCCTGACACTGGGTATCTTTAAGGTTCAGCTGGACAGGGTGCTGGGCCTTCTAGTCTGTGCTTTTGCCAAGAAAATTTGGACCACATAATCCTTGAGGTCCCTTCCAAGCTGGGATTCTATGAACTTATAACCTATTTTTTGTATTTCCAAAACCAAATACAACTTCCTCCTCCGCTTTGCCTGTATTGTTTCTACTGTTTTCTTCAGTGACTGATTTTTTTCACACTTGCTGAGTAGGGCAGAGGTGAATGTTCTTGTGATTAATTTTGGATAATTAATGGTATAGTTTGTCATCCTTAGAACAGTACAGACTCATTCATTGGGTGCTAAAGACATGTTCATTTCAGTTGTCACTTTTAGAGGTAGGACCAAACGCTGGTACTGTGGCTGAGCTTTTATTTTACCCAGTAGTTACTCAATATCCTCATGAGGGCTTTTTATGAATAGAAGTCACATGAAAACTGAAACTTTCTGCTCCCAAGGTAACACCCAGGAAAAGCAAGGAAAAAAAATCTGAAGCATCCTTTCAATCCCTGCCCCACCTTTCTTGGGCCCTTCCTTCTGCTCTGCATCTACTCACTTTCAGTGTTTCATGCTGAGGAATTCCAGTTCATCTCTTCTTCCTTTACTGTGGGAGCAGGTCCAAAGTAAATTAATCCTCCTGTTTGGCCCACACCTTTCCTCTGTTTGGCAGTTGTGCGTTGATCTCTTGTGGCAAATGCAATTCTCTTCCCCTGCGTGGCTCAGAGCAAGATGGAGAGATAGGAGAGAGCCGCAAAAGCCAGCAGGCGCAGTATCAGAAGCCACGTTGGAACTGTTGTCAGTGAACCTCCTGGTTTCCTTTGGCTTGCCTCACAATAGAGAGAGGGTATGAAACTGTGAATCCCACAGAGGCTTTTACAGGAATTAATGTCTGCTTTTGTGTTTAGGTTTCCCTTTAAAAGAAAAATTCTACTGTGCAGATTATAAAGCAGGCTAAGCTTTAAGAGATAAGAGATAAGGATTTTTATTGCTTGCAAGGTTATTTATGACATATGCAAAGACAAATAGAAGGATGAAAGGAAGGATAACATTCGTTGTGAGCACCCAAGGGAATATGTTCATGAACGAGGAGCTTAATAAGAGCCAAGTTGATTATTTTCACCAATTCCCTCTTCCTGCAAAAAGGAGTGGAGTTAGAGGGTCATTAGAATGTGAAGGTATGGTCAACATGTGCTAGACTCTCTTGTTGCCCACATCTGAGAAAATTAGTGGCAGCTGACTGTAGCAACCAAACATTTTGGACACGTTGCACAACCTTAATGATGAACTCATAATACAGTGAAACTTTCTTCTCCCACTTGTATGCTCTGAATTCGTAGAAGAACATGGTCTTCCTGGGCTGGGACAGTGGAGAGGCCTGCTGGGAACGTGGAGGTCAAAAGAAAGACCAGATTGTTCTTGCTGACACGGCATAGTATATGAGTTTCTTGGAAAGCAATGAGCAAAATGTAATTTTAGATCTTTTTGGTAGGATTTCAAATGCAATTCAGGGTGTAGCTATTGAGGGCTTTTTGTTGTTGGTTTTGGGGATTTTTTGTTTGGTTGTTTTTTTTTGGAGGGGTGTGGGTTTTTTTGTGAGTTTTGTGGTGGTTTTTTTTTATGTGTGGGTGGATTTTTTTTTTTTTTAAGTCCTTTCTTTGTGGCTTGAGAGTTTTGGGGTTTTTTTGGTTTGTTTAATCTTCCAGGTTTCAAGTTTTTCTCCCCAAAGAAGGTGGTTAGAAAGTTGATAGAGGCAAAACCCAAAAGCTCCCAAGGGATTCAAGCTGTCTCACTCTAGAGACTTCTGTGGAAGCTCTACAGTTTTTCAGGAAGCACCAAAAGGCACATGGTGCATGGGCACCTCTTGCTTGAGAAAGAGGAGTGACCTTTTAGGCTATCAGGTAGTGAGGGGACTAGGGGGAATGGAGCAAAACTGGAGATGGGAGATTCAGACTGGATGTGAGGAAAAAGTTCTTCACAATGAGTGGTGAGAGCCTGGAAGAGGTTGCCCAGGGAGGTGTTTAAGCCCAGGCTGGATGAGGCTCTGGCCAGCCTGATCTAGGGTAGAGTGTCCCTGTCCATGGAAGGGAGGTTGCAAGCAGATGATTCTTGTGGTCCCTTCCAACCCTGACTGATACTATGATTCTATGACTTCCCAACAGGAATCCCGGAGGCTGGGTTTACTCCACAAGTGCCTTCACCCTCACCAAAATGAACACCTGTCTGACGCATCATGTTGGCCTTCTTTGTCCCTTTAGTCTCTTTAACAGCTTTCTTTATCAAACTCTGTTTCTATGGATGTCAGGGTCAGACCCAATCTGGCAACTGGGGACTGGGGACACGTGCCCATGGAAATGTATTCCATAGCTAAAGGAGGTTTTGGAAATAATCCTGACCACAGAAACAAAATGTTTGCTGACTACCAAGCTCAGATGAGCTTAAAAAATGAACAGATGGAGGACTGAGGAAGCAGCAGTGTGCCATCCTGGCTTTTTTTTTCACCATGCAGTGGTGCAACATGAGGGTTTGAGAAACATTTGAAGGAAAGGTGAACTTCCTGCACACTGCACAGATAACGAGTGGAAGGAGTGCTAGGTGGGACAAAAACCTCATTACTGAAGGTTCAGTTTTCACAAGGAGGAAGACTTAGAAACTGCTTCACTTGAAAGAGACGGCTGTTGATGACCCAGTTTTGGGCAAGCTGAATTGGTGCTGTCCCCTGGTGTTTGCAAGCCACCTCAATGAAGGATGACAGTGACCCATCAAGCCGATTTTGAATGAAGATTGACAGAATTTTGTATGCTATTTAAAACTCATTTGGTACTGCTGAGGGCTCCAGGTGAAGCTGCCAGATGCATCACTTGCCAGCACAGAGCACTGTGCTGGGTTCTGTGTCCGTCTTGAGCAGGGTCAGCTTTGAGGAGAGATGAAATAGAAAGCTGCTTTAGATAGCCATAGGGTAGGGAAAGAGAAGAAAGGAAATATGAATTATTTACTACTTGCTGCTACTTTTTGAGAAAATCAATAATGGTGAGGAATATAATTCCTTTTGCATTTTATTGGGGAATGAAGTTAACAGCAAAAGGTGACAACATGCAGTCTAAGAAAAGAAGATAAGGCTGGTTAATTTCCTTTTGCTTTCTTGTTGTCTTCTCCACCTATTTCATTCCATTCTTCCACCCAGCTGTCACTGATTTTTATTTATTTTATATTTATTTTATAATCTATGATTTCTCCTGAGCAGCACAATCTTGACTTGTGCAGAAATCCAAACCTTTCTGTTGTTATTACTTAGTGGCTCTTGTGTATGACACAAAAAAATCACTACTGCCAAGTCCAGCTATTCAAATTACAACAACAAGAACTGGAGTTTCTTAAAAGCAGTTAGGTGTGAAGTAGATGTTCATGGATGTGTCCAGCATTGTGGAAGTCAGGTTTTTGATGGCAAAGTTCACTCCAGTTGTGTTCTCCAAACCTTCCTCAACAAGACATTAGACGTTATCTCTTTCTTATTTTTCAGTGGAGATTCTCCTGTTGCAAACTGACTTGAACAGCAAAGCCTTTAAAGCTCAGATACGATTGAAACCAAAAGGCAGAACATGGCATGGTGTTCTATTTGATAGGGAGCTGAGGGAGATGAGGTTGTTTAGCCTGGAGAAGAGGAGGCTCAGGGGGGACCTCACTGCTGTCTACAACTACCTGAAGGGAGGTTGTAGCCAGGTGGGGGTTGGTCTCTTCTCCCAGGCAACCAGCAACAGGACAAGGGGACACAGTCTCAAGTTGTGCCAGGGGAGGTATAGGCTGGATGTTAGGAGGAAGTTCTTCCCAGAGAGAGTGATTGGCATTGGAATGGGCTGCTCAGGGAGGTGGTGGAGTCGCTGTCCCTGGAGGTGTTCAAGAAAAGGATGAGGCACTTAGTGCCATGGTCTAGTTGACTGGCTAGGGCTGGGTGCTAGGTTGGACTGGATGATCTTGGAGGTCTCTTCCAATCTGGTTGATTCTACGACTATGACTATGACTATTCTATGACTATAGCAACAGGGAACTTGAAATGAAAGCTTTTATATTTTGCTTATGTTACTTTTCAGGTCTAGAACTTACAGTTATTATAAATGGTTGTTTGGTTGTTTGGTTTTGGTGGTTGGTGGGGTTTGGGTTTTTTTTGTTTTGTTTTCTTCTTTCTTTATGGTAAAATACAGATAGAGGCCCTCTGCTGTGGAAAAAGGTGAAGGGAGTTGAAGTTCTTCAGTTTGGGAAAGAGAAGGCTCTGGGATAGACCTTCTAGTGGCCTTTTTGTACTAATGGGGCCAATCAGAAAGCTGTGGGTGAACTTTTTATCAAGGTCTGTTGTGACATGACAAGGGGTGATGTTTTAAACTAAAAGAAGGAGATTTAGACTAGATAGAGGGAAAAATTTTCTTTTATGCTGAGAGTGGTAAAACATTGGCCCAGGTTGCTCAGAGAGGTGCCAGAAGCCCCGTCCCTGGAATCGTGCCAGGTCAGGTTGTCTGGGGCTCTGAGAAACCTGTTCTAGTTGCAGATGTCCCTGTTGACTGCAGAGGGGTGGGACTGGATGACCTCTAAAGGTCTTTTCCAACCCAACCCATTCCATGATTCTATGAATATAGTGTATATATGGTTAATGTATCACGTACCTGCCTCATATCTTTACATCTAAGGCTAAACAAAACATGCTTTCCAACTTAGAAAGTGTTTCTTCTGCTGTATGTGTGTAAACAACCCTCTGCAGCATAGTCAAACCTGCAGCCTGTGCTATTCTTCTTCCATCAGCAGGCTGGACATGTCTGGGGACACCACTGACATATTTGCATGGCAGGTTATAGCACCTATTTCTGATTTCTCATTCAGTGGAATGGATGTGGGACTATCTGCTGGAGAGCAGCTCGATGGAGAAGGACCGTGGAGTTCTGGTAGACACTAAGTTGACCATGAGAGAAGGATGTGACCTTGTGAACAAGTGGGTCAATGGTCTCCTGGGGTCCATTAACTAGAGTGTGGCCAGTAGGTCAAGGCAGGTTCTCCTCCCCCTCTACTCTGCCCTGGTGAGGCAACATCTGGAGTATTTGGTCCAGTTCTGGGTTTCCTAGGTCAAGAGAGACAGGAAATTTCTTGAGAGGTTACAGCAAAGGACTACAACAATGCTGAGGGGCCTGGAGCTTTTATCACAGGAGGAAAGACTGAGACACCTGTGGCTGCTTAGCCTGGAGATGAGCTGCCTGAGAGGGTATCTGATCAACGTTCAGCAAGAGCTAAACAGTGGGGAGGAAGAGGATGGGGCCAGGCTCTTTTCAGTGGTTCTCTGTGATAAGAGGAGGGCAATGTGTATGAACTGGAATGTCAAACCTACAAAGGTCCAGCTCAGCATAGGAAAAACTTTGCTGTGAGGATAGTGGAGATATGGACCCCGCTCCCCAGAGAGGCTATAGAGTCTCCTCTAGAAAGACTTCAAGGCCTTCTGGACATATTCCTGTCTGGCCTGCCCTAGTTGACCCTGCTCTGGCATGGGGTTTGGAGTAGATGATATTCAGCAGTTGCTTCCAACCCCTAAAATTCTGTGATTCTGTGCTACTTGCTCCCCACCTGCAACATGATGTTGATCTTGCAAGGCTTGGAGGGAGGGTTAGCAAATTCATTGCCCTGTTTGATGTAGGTTGAGTAACAGGAGAGTGCAGTGCCCTATTGCAATCACAGTTCTTTGCTCTGCTGCTTCTCCTAAAAACAACAACAACAACAAAAACCCCATAAACCCCCCCAAACAAAACACAGTCTGGGGAAGTGGAGCTTTTGCTTCATGAAAATGACACTGTTAAGGTTTTTCAGCCTTTTTTTTTTTGTGTCTCCCACCCCTCCTTCCCTTGCTAGTGCTTCTGAGAAGTTGCGAGAAGTTCAGACCTGCATGCTATCAAGACGATTGCTATAAACAGCTGCTCCTGATCATCCAGGCAGTGAAGGAATATGTAAGGGCTGACTGAGATGAGTCAGAAATAACATCAGGGGGAAAAAAAAATAGGGAGGGGGAGAAAGCAGGCATTGGTTTGCAAAACTATGACTCAGCTTCTGTTAAGTAAGCCCTCTGCTCAAGCATGTCTCCTCAACTCGTTACACACCACATTTAATGGGGTATTTCGCCTTTCCTTTTCTGGCTTGTGCCACTCTGATTTCCTGTTTACAGCAGGCTAGGAACAGAATTTGTCCAAACATCAGAGAGCTGGAGCCAGGCTGGAGGGGCAACACTCCTCAGAGCATGTTGTAGAGCTGTCCTAGCATTGCCCTAGCTTTTGACAATAAAGATGGTAACTTCATTCAGCATGGGTTGGTTGTATGTGCTGCTATGCATGCATCAGCTGTCTTCCTGCTCCTCCATTCAAATAATTTTCCAGCTCTTCACAAATCAAAAATAGGCATGCCTCATTTACAAGGCCTTTCATTTTTAATGTGCCTTTTCTTTTTTTTCCCCAGAGTATTTCCTTGTTTCTAATTTTAACCTAACAAAATCACACATTTAATAAGAGTGGCTTTTAAAAGACTAAACAAATAGACTGAATGTGAATGAAGAAAACAGAAGTGAGAAAAGTGATAAATTCCATGGCACAAAACTTACCTTTGTAGAGTAGATGATAAAATAGACAGATGCCTGAATCTGTCAAATGAACCTGAAAAATCACCTTAATCAAATGAATTTTGTACATACCAAATAATTTGAAATAGTTAATATCTGTAAGAAGCTTTGCAACGATAGATTAGACCAACAAATCTATTTTCAGTGCCTGTCCAAATGAGGTGAACCTATATGAGAAGAGGAAAGTTAAGAGATTTCATCTGCAGTCATATAACCTGAACTCTTACTTCTATGTTCAACCAAGTTAGCTTCAATGGACATTATATTAAGATTTTAAAATACATATATATAAAACATATACATTAAATTAATTTGTTTTTGAGGAATTAAGCTTTAGTTTCAAGCTACCAGAGCTGTATTTATTACAGGGGGAAGATGGAAGAGTGTGTTGTATATGAAAATAAAATTGCTGGTATCTTTTGTTTGTTTGTTTGAAAAAAAATCTTATTTTTTAATCTTAAAGTGCATTCTGTTGTAGATTTCTTTTTTTTCCCCCTCCTTTTCTTTCTTTCCTGTCAAGTGATTTGATGTAGTCTTTCAGACTAGAATAGAAGGAATGTGTGGCTGATTATAGCAATTGCCTAGTCTTCCTTTACTTAAAAAGAAGCACATGGACTTGAAAAACCATAATGAAGGAAATTGTTTGGGTAGCTCTCCCTGTCAATGGATCCCTTCCCTTTACAGAAAGTGCTGCTTGTGTGTTTTATGATTCACTTGCATGAAACCTCATTCAAATCCAAAATTATCCAAAACTTCACTTAACACTTTATGGTCCTACTGTAAGATGTGGGAGATGGAAAGTATGTGGAATACATTGCTATTTAAAGCTTCTAAGCCTGCACAGCTTTGAAAGTCTAAAGGCCCCTCTGAGGTCACAGTGGAAAAAGCACATGAAGGTGGGAAATTGGTCTTCAGAATTCTTAATATGTTATTATAAAGACTGTAAAATGAGATCACTAAGGTAGTGTTCAAACACTGGGTTTCCTGCATATTAAGGCTTTTATAGCACAAGAATTACTCTGGATTCACAAAAAGAAATATGTGCTTAAGTGCTGTAGCTAGTAGAAATGATCAAGGCTAAACTTTTGGTAGGTGGATGACCTTGCACATGGCTGCAGCCATCAGATTAAACTTTACACTGGAACTGTGTATCTGCATACAGGTTGCTCACAAATCCACTCTTCAAAGACACAGGCCACCAGAACAAATACGGAGAGTAAATCAGATATTTTGACTTCTATTCCATGCTTATTTGTACATATTTATTAACTACAATGAATATTCTCAGAAATAAATAATGGCTTCCTTAAGCAAACGTTGTTGGAAAGCAGGTTTCCAGCAGTTAGCATAAATGTCACATAGTTCGTAAGTCCATGACCCTGAAAAAAGAAGACTGACACCAATATGGTTATCCCCATAGCCTGAAAAAGAAAAGGCTCTGGGGAGAGCTTATTGTCGCCTTCTGGGAGAGATTAATACAGACAGATTTTTTTGTTTTTTTTAGCATGGCCTATTTCAACAGGACAAGGGATGGTGGTTTTAGACTAAAGGAGGGACATTCAGACTACATGCAAGCAATTTTTCACAGTGAGGGTGGTGAGATGCTGACCCAGGTTGCCCAAATTGCTGGCAGATGCTCCATCCCTGGAACCATTCCATGTTGTTTGGGGCTCTGAGCAACCTGCTCTAATTGCAGACATCCCTCCTCATTGCAGGGAGGTTGGTCTAGGTGAGCTTCAAAGGTTTCTTCCAACCTAAGCTGTTTCATGATTCTATGATTCTATCAACTGGAAGACCACAACTGTAGTTTACGCTGAGTTAAAAAGGTGAGTTTATTTTAGGTTATAAGGGCTAACCATAGTTAACCTTTCTTGTGCAGTCTTAAGAGGTATTGGGCTAGTCACCTCAGCTTTGAGATGCCTATTTTTGTCGTGTCTAATACCCTCTGTCTTCACAGTTTTGAAGAAAAAGCAGCAAAATGTTGTATTACAAACATAGTCATGTTATTGCAAACTGTGAGTTTTAGTTGTCATAAGTAGCCTGTGGCTGCTGTTCTAGGTAAGTCATCCTATGATTGCTGCACTTTGGGAGACACTGTTTGAAGAACCTGGAGCATACAGGACCCTTGTTTTCCTTCCTTCACTCCTTCAGCAGCCTCTTATTATGCAAAGGGAGAATGTGCTTCTGTGCTCAGCTGTGACGGAGGCTAGCAAAATGGATTTCAGACAACAGGGTCATCAAAGTGGCAATCCTCCCTGCTGCCTACAGCTTAGCTCCATAGTTTTCTTTATCCAAGTGCTTTCTGGAAGCAGTGGACACCACTGCTGTCCTTCCAGAGTGACAGGACAAATAACTCGCCGGTGAGAGCACCAGTCACTTTAGAGAGCAATGGAAACTGGAGTAGAGTCTCTTAGGAGACAACGTGGATATCAGAAAGCTCAGCACTCAGGCTGGCTGGCAAGATGTCCAGCTTTCTGAGACACACCATGGCTTAAAACAAAAATCTGCAATAGAGTATATTTTCCAGTAATTGTTTTTTTGTTTTACTATAAAAAAATTCAATCCTTATAAAGTTACCTAATGCATCACTGACGAATTACAAAAGTTCCTCTGGATCTGGTAAAATATGTGCAAAATGAAACCAGGTGCCCAGTGGTACAGTGAGTGTCAGGGCATGGCTCTGGGAGACAGCAGATGTGCTGTGGTAAGCATAGAGCAGCTGTGAGTGTGCTGGGTGCAACACATTGGATTCTTGTTGCTTCAAACTGCTTCTGCAGTTTGGGTTGCAGAATTCTCAGGTTTGGGCCAAAGAAATCATGAAGCGAAACACAAGACTGAATCCAGCAAATTTGCCTTCAGCGAGCTGCATGAGCTAGACTGTGCCTCTTAATTTTACATGTCTGCTCTGCAGGATGTTGCACCCCTTTCAGTTCAGAAGTGATAGTTTAGATTTCATTGCTTTCATTCAAACACATCTTTAAACCATTTCTCTCTTGTCATCCTATGGAGATGATGTTTTGAAGGCTGATGCCACATTTTTGATGATTATTCTATCTGATTTGAGAGAGAAGTCTCCTCTTGGAACTTCTCCTTTTAAAAAGAAGTTTTTTGAATTCTGGTTTGATGAACTGAAAGAAATGGATGTTGGCCTTCCTATAAACAAAACAGCTTCCTGAAATAACATATCTGATTAAAACGCATGATATTTATGCCTCTCAGTGTCCTACTCACTTAGCTTACGGATTGCAAGTCACCAGCAGAATGTCATCACTGCCAGATTCTACATCTGGATCTTTGATTTATTTGACAGACATGCAATGTCCAAAATATCTAGGCATATTGCCAGTGACTGTTTAGATGTTGGTGCAGAGGAACACACAATGTTCTTCACAGATCAGTGTCCAGCCATTCCCCCCACAACTGCCTTTTTCTGGGTGTTTTTGTTTGTGTTGCCCTATGTGGTTTGAATGAAGCACTTCTCTATCACTTTCCTTCCAAAGAAATGAAGATGATTAGGATAGCTCAAAATGTCGTTCTGCATAGTAGTCTTGATTTAGAGATAGAAGACACTGAGCAAAAGAGCCAAAAGTAAGTCAAAAAGAAAAGCAGCAGAATGGAAGAAATTTCAGCTTCTTTACTCAGTAAACAAAGCCAGCGAGCCAAAATTCCTGCTTCTGATGATAATTTTTGCCTTTTCTGTGTACTGTGTTTTATGGAATATGAGTGTACCCCCCAAGAAAAAAAAAAAAAAAAAGGAAAAAAAAAAAAAAGATAAAAAAAAGGAAAAAAAGGAAAAGCTAACCATATACACCATCATATAGAAGCAAAACGTACGTTCATGAAAGCATTTGACCAGAACTGGGCCTGTCATAATCCAGACACACAGGAGGTGAAAAGGCTGAACCTATTATTTCTGTTTCTTTATTAAGACCAGTTGCTTACATGCTATTTATTCAAATAATCACAACCATCTTCTTCCCCTAGCCCTGCTTTTTCCTTTCAGAGAGAAAGAACCCCTAGAAATAACTAGTGTCAGCTGTGAATTCTGGAGGAGAAGCCAAGAGTATAAAGCCCATGCAAGTGTGGACAGATCTGACCCTCCTGGGGAACGCAGTGACATGGTCCCTTGCCCCCACCCCGGATGGGGTGAGCTGCTGCCAGCAGCACCTTTTACAGAAGTCGCATGGGGAGTGAAGGGACGGACTTGCTCTGCAGCTGCTGCTGAGAGCCTGCCAGCCCTTGTCAGGGATGAGGGTGCACTTTCGCTATCCCTGCTTCCAGCGGACAGTGCCTGGAAGCTACTGACAAGACAGGCTGTTCCCGCAGCACCCTGATAAAGGCGGGTGCCTGTGTTTACGCGGCTGGGTATGAGGTGTTCTGTGCTAGCTGAAGTCAGCACTATCCCTGGAGCAGCGAAGGGATGCAAAGTCTGGATTGCACCTCGTTTGCTGCATTGGGTTGTGTCCGGCATTGTGGAGCGACGTGGGACTAAACTGAAAGCAAATAAAATGACACCCATTGCCTGGGAGCAAATGAAGTCACTGGCACCGTGATGAGGTACCTGGCTAAGTCTCTAGCATACATTGCTGCCACTGATGGGTCTCAGCAGGTTTTTTATTTTTCAACAAGCTACATTTCTCTTAGACTTTTTTTGTTCCCCCTTTTTTTTCCACTCTTTGTCTTTTTGTAACAATGCTTGCCCTAAGGCTTCTGGGGAGCTTGGGATAAAATTCACGAATGTGAAACTTTTTAAAGGTCACCAGAGCACTTGCTCCTGCTGTCAACAACTTGCCTTGCACCAAGGATGGAGAAAAGCCTTTGGTTCAGTTCATGGGTACCATTCAGAACACCCTAGAATAATCCTACAACAGCATTTTGCAACCCCTCATTAAAACTGTCACCATATTTAGAAAGATCTATGTGCTGCAGAAACAGAATGTCTTCTTATAAGGTTGGAAAACACAACAGCACGTCCAAGTCCAAAATGTCCTTGTCTGAACTCACAAGATCTCTGTTTTGTGTAACCAGTCAACAGACTTCTGGATCACATAAATCAAAGCTGCTCCTGATCCACAGCTTGTTGGGTCCCTGCATGGGTGTGTTTGGGGTGTGTGCATGCATGATCTCCATAGTCTCACACAGGTGGTGGAGGTTGACAGAGACTTTGCTTCATCAGAGGTTCCTGGAGGGCTCTCACTGAATTCAGCAAGGGACTTCCCTGTTAGAATGCATTTATAAACTGCAGATTGCACTACTGAGCTAAAGATATCCATGTGTTCATCAGTGATGAGATGCCTGGCTTTTCCCTCAGCAGCTGCTCTGGGTAGAGGGACCAGTCCCCAGTGCAAAATTTCGGTTTCCTCCTTCTGCTTGCACTGCTCTTGTAAATAACAGAGTCTTTTTTCTCTTTCCCTTCAGATCTGCTCACAGGGAGCCAAGGAGAAAAGGAACAACTCGTTGGAGTATTTTGTATTTATCAACCAGTTGCCAAGAGAGTGAGGTTTAGCTGAGATAGGAGTTTGCCTTTTGCAGCAGCAAACAAATGGAAGCAACATGCTTCTTGTGCTCTGCTTCAACCCCAAGCATGATCTCAGATGTTTTCTTTTCTTGTCTTGTTTCTTCTGGTAGTGCCAGCAGTCTAGTCACTATTAGGGCATGCAAATTCATGGAAAAGCATCAAATATATGCCAAAGAAATTAATGTGTTTTAAAATGGCTTTTTAATTGCATATGGTAAAGCAGGAAAGATCAGCATGAGTGAAGGGTAATGCAGGCTTCATTAGAACAGCATTTCCATATGTTAACTACATAGATATGATGTTTATAAGCCACTTAAAGCTTAATTTGGGATGGTGGTTTGTGGGTTGTTTAGTTGTTTTTTGGTTGGGTCTTTTTTTGTGCATGTGTAGGAGTAATTGTGAGGCAGTATCAGGTTGAGTTACCTCAGAGAATCACAGAATGACAGGAGTTGGAATGGACGTCTGAAGATCGTCTAGTTCAACCTGCCCCATGCCAGGGCAGAGTCACCCATAGCAGGTTGCTCAGGATGGCATTGAGGTGAGCTTTAAATTACTCCAGATGTGGAGATTTCAACACTTTTCCTGCTGAAGTGTTCCACAACCATCAAAGTGAAGAAGCCTGTCCTCAAGTTTAGATGTAGATGTCTGTGTCTGTTACCTCTTGTTCTGTCTCTGGGCACCACCAAAAAAAAATACTGGCCCCATCTTCCTGACACCCACCTTTGAAGTTTTTAAAAACTTCAGCCTTCTCTTCTCCAGGTTTAAAAGCCCCAAGTCCCTCAGCCTTTCTTCCTAAAAGATGTTCTAGCCCCTTAATCATCTTTGTAGCCCTTTGCTGTTCCCTTTCAAGCAGTCCCCTGTTTTTGAATTGTGGAGCCTAGAATTGGACACATTACGCCAGATGAGTCCGCCCCAGGGCAGAATAGAGGGGATGGAGGACCTGCCTTGATCTGCCAACCACACTCTTCATCATGTACCCCAGGAGACCATTGTCCTTCTTGGCCACAAGGACACATTACTGGCTCTGGTCATCCTGTTGCTTGCCAGCACACCCAGGTCATTCTCCATGGATCTACTCTCCAGCAAGTCAGCCTCTCAGCTGTACTGGTGCAGGGGGTTATTCCTTCTCAGGTACAGGACCCTACATTTGCCCCTGTTGAACTTCATGAGGTTCACATCTGCCCAGCTCTCCAGCCTCTCTATGCCTCCTCACTGGGTGCCAATGCTCACATGGTGAGCTAATGGTGAAGAAGGTGAGAATTCACTGTGGTGTATTCCAACACTCATCATTCCCATGCATGCTTTTAAGATGTGATAAAATCACCCTCAAAATACATCAGTTTGTGTTCATTGTGAGATCCTTTAGGGTAACAATGCTGAAATACCTTAAAGTAGTTGCCATACTGCAACTGCCTATTTACTAGGTAATAACCATGAATTAAACATCAGTATCATACTAGGAATTCACAAATGTTCTATGTAATTATTACTCCTGGTGTTTTCTCAATAAGCAAGATGGGTCTGGGGGAGAAAATGTACAGTGGCACTTCAGATGCATTCTAGGAAGGCATTTCAGGTCAATAAGGCAGATTAATGTGATTTTCTTTGAGGAAATCCATGCTTATAGGAGGCTTTACCAGTGGCATAGGATGCAAAAGCAAACACAAGCCCCAAAAGAAGGAGGACGTTTTGAAGCGTTAAAAAAGTTTAGACAAAATACAGGAAAGGGACTAAGAGCTTTTTACCCTCTTTTAATTATAGGGGGAAAAGAAAGGAAAAAAAATCCTAACAAAACAAAGAAAGAACTAAAAGAAAGAAAATTAAGTGGAGCCTTGTGCTCTGAAAGTTCACAGAATCACAGAATCACAGAATTTCTTAGATTGGAAAGGACCTTCATGATAATCAAGTCCAATCATTAGTTTCATACTGACAAGTCCTTGACTAAACCAAATCTCTCAGCACAACATCTCACCACTATGAATCTCTATAGTTGGAAAGGACCACCAAGTTAATTTAGACTGCTTTGTTCTCTTTCTGCACAGGCCAGGTAGCATTTTCTGCAGGTTTCGTTTGGGAGTAGATCTTTGTGTGGTACAACTGATGAATCGCTTTATTGCTCTAAAGGTGCACAATTCTGTCACAATAAATGGTGCTTGATGTGCCAAAAAAAAATAATGGGCAGCAGTAAAGCTGTCTTTCCTGTCTTAGCCTGTTGAAAGATAGGTAAGAGTACCGCTTAGTTTAATTTATGGGAGATAATTAAATAGCTGTAAAACACTGATGCAGTTTTCTCTTTGTTTATAGTCAGTGTTTAATGTTTCAAAGGATTTTGGAAATGGGCGTTGAAGATGTTGTGGTGATCTCTTCCTCCAGCAATCCCAACCAGGAAATACGGGCTGCTCACAGAAGACCTAGACCGGTGATGACAGATCTCAGCTGATCTAGGGTAGGCTTCCAAACAAGAGTGTAAGTAATAAATGTTCCGTTAAAATCAGAAGTCATTATCAGGGAATACTCGCCACCTTTCACAGAGTTCCCAAAACACAAAGGGATTTACTACACATCGTTTCCTGGCTGATGGACAACCATGACAGATGTGCCTTAAATGTTGCTGTGACCATGTGTAGTGGAATATGCCATTTTGATTCACAGAAATCACAGAATTACAGGAAATATCCACTTGGAAGAGAACTCAAAAATCATCCAGTCCAACCCTCAACACAAAACTGGAGCGTCAACACTAGACCATGTTCCGAAGCACCAGGTCCACACACTGCTTAAACTAAACAACTCCAGGGATGGTGATTCCACTGCTGCCCTGAGCAGACCATTCCAACATTTGAGAACCCTGTCTGTGAAGAAATATTTCCTAATATACAGTGTGAATCTACCCTGGTGCAGCTTGAAACCATTTCCTCTAGTCTTGTCACTGGACACCAAGGAGAAAAGGCTGCCCCCTCCTTGCTCCAACTTCCCTTCAAGTAGGTAGAGAGAGCAGAGAGGTCTCCCCTCAGCCTCCTTTAGACTGAATACCCCCAGCTCTCTCCGATGCTCCTCGTAGGCCAGGTCTTCACCAGCCTCACCACTCACCTCTGAACATGCTCCAGAACTTCAAGGCCCTTCTGGTAGTGAGGGGCCCAAGGCAGACCAAGAGCATCAAGGCCTAGCTTATATCTGGGCATTTATTTTTAGATTAAATAATATTATGGTTTGCAATATTTTCGGCCTCCCTCATTTACTTTGCTGAAGATTAACGTATCATATCCCCTTTGAGAAGGACTAAATGGCATCATGCTCACCAGTTCATTTTAGAAATGATGCTTATTAAACCAGTACATGGCTAATGGGTCTTGGCCTCTCCGTCCCCAAGGATGAGAGGAAATGGCCTGAAATTGTGCCAGGGAAGGTTTAGCTTGGAGATTAGGGAAGTTTTCTTTACTGAAGAATGGTCAGGCATTAGAACAAGCTGCTCAGTGAGGATATGGAACTTGGGACATGGTTTAATGGCAATGGTGATCTTAGGTTGCTGGTTGAACTCCATGATATTAGTGGTCTTTTCCCCAAAACAATTCCATGACTCTATGAAGTATTTGGTGGGGGGATGGCAAGCCAAAGGCACGTTTTAGCCTGGTGAGACTTAGGAAGAAAGGTGAACAATACTCAGCAACAATGCCCAGGAGTCATGAGGACTACTGTGCACTTGGTCGGGCCTTCCAGTGTTCCAAGCTGGAAACCCTCCACAGATATTTCCTTTTTTTCCCCCAGCAGCTTGCTTATGGTAGATGGGACAGAATAACAGAACTGTTTAGGCTGGAACAGACCTTTAAGATCACTGAGTCCAATTATTAACCCAATGCTAACAAGGCCACCACTAAACCATGTCCCTCAGCATGACATCTACATGACTTTAAAACCCCTCAGGGCACTCCACCACTGCCCTGGGCAGCCTGGTTCAGGCCCTGAAAATTCTTTTTGAGGGGGAACTTTTTCCTAATGTCCAACCTAAGTGCACTATCTTGGAGAGATTTTGTTTTTTCCTTGCATAAGACGTCAGACTACTGCTGGAACAGCAGAGAATCCATGCATGCTGCTATGCTTTGCACTTTAATATTATTTCCTGAATATATTTTATTTTGATTTCCTTTTAGTTGCAATTTAAATTTATAATTTTATATTCCTCTCCCTCTAAAAATAATAAAAACATCTCCTAAATGACTCAGGTTTTGTGTTAAAAGTTGTCACCTTTGCTGGTGTAGGTCACTGTCTTTAATAGAAATATTTATTACAAGGTTCCTGAAGCAAGCTTGAAACACGGCGTCCTTCTGAATTTGAATCCTCCCCCTTATGATCTGGATTAGGTGAGAGGTTCAACTCAGATTTCATGGCAGCACCTGGCCTCTACTCAGAAGCTACTGCTCTGTCCTAATTCAGCTCAGGTTTCATGGCAGAACCTGGCCTCTAACCAGAAGCTACCACTCTGTCCTAATGTCCACTAGGTCAGGAGATAGGGAGATCCAGCTCTAAAAACAGCACCCTGTAGCTAGGTGGGGGAGTTACAGGAGTGATTGCTTGGAGAAGAAAGAAATAGGTCACTTTCCTCCTGATTCCAACTGGGGAAAGTGAACAACACACCTCTGCAAATGGCTTTCACTGAAAACCTCAAAATCTAAGAGATGAAATCTGTAACAGTCGTGCAACTCTTGGTACCTTCGCTAAACATGAGAAGGAACTTCTTTACTTTGAGAGTGGCAGAGCACTGGAACAGGCTGCCCAGAGAGGTAGTGACGTCTCTGTTTCTGGAGATGTTCAAGGCCCACACAGAGAAGTTTCTATGTGATCTGCTTCAGGTGATCCTGCTCTACCAGGGTAATTGGATTTGGTGATCTTCAGACATCCCTTCCAACCCCTACTGTTATGTGATTCTGAAGTCTCTGGAGACATCTCTGAAGGGGAACTTTGCTCAAAATCCATGATATAAGTGAAGTCTGGGCTCAGTGTCCCCCAGAGCTGTTGTCCTCCTGTAAGTGAAAATCTAGACTGGGAGCTTGACTCTGTCTAGAGGTTGCTCACAGCAAGTGTGGCAGTATTCACCTCAAGAAAGATTTTTCCTGCAGAAAGCTCTTGTTAGGCGGACATCCAGCGTCGTGCTTCATGTCTGGACACCCTTCTTCAGTTCTGTAGCTTCATGCTTAAGGCTGTGCTGTGGAGAGCCAGCATGGCTGGAGTTGATAGTGAACTGGTGGTATATGTCTGAGATTCGTGAGAAGGCTCAAATCAAGAGAAGGATTAAAAAGTGCTAGACGAGTGTTTTAGCTAGACAATTGCCAGAAAATGTGTTGACCAATTTCTCAGTGTTGCCTTGTGCCTTTCAGAAGCTCAAGTGGTCAAGCATTGTGACTTGCTGCCCGTTTTTACGTACCATTGATGTGGAGGAGCCATCAGTTTTACAGCCTGGTGTAGCACAGATTTCTGCATGTGTACCAATACTTTAATATTCAGAAATAAGAAATATTTGCATTAAAACCCTCCAAAATCTGATCTCAATTAGTAGAACTTTTGATAACTGCCAACTCTGTAAATAACGCTGACCATAAAGCTAAGCTTAAATTGTTAAGATTAAAATTAACTGTGAAATTAATTGTGAAGTAGTGCTGCAGAAGGACAATGGGTCCTTGGGATGTAGAGTCCTGCTTAGATTAATCGCTGGTCTGAAAAGGTGAGATGTCAAGAAAATGTTGCACAGGAACTACTAGAAATGTGTGTCCCTTAAGTAATGCTGATCTGAATTCTAATGCCACAGCAGAGCTTCAGAAACCTGGTTACTAAGAAGGATTGAGTTGGCATTAGAAGCAAATATTCTCATTGTCACTCAGCTGTGGAAGCACAGAATCATTTTGATTGGAAGAAATCTTGAAGCTTATCAATCCAACCATTAACCCAACACTGCCAGTTCACCACTAAACCATAGAATGACAGGATCATAGAATGGTCTGAAATGGAAAGGAAGATCATCTAGTCCAACCCCTCCGCAGTAAGCAGGCGCATCCTCCAGATGATCAGGCTGCCCAGAACCCTGCCAAACCTCAATTTGAATGCCTCCAGTAATGGGAACCCAACCACCTCCACAGGCAACCTGTTCCAGTGTTCCACTACTCTCCTGGTAAAGAACTTGTCCCTAAGATCCAACCTAAATCTGCTTTTCTCTAGTTTGAAGCCATTGCCCCTCATCTTATCACTACAGGCCTTTGTAAACAATTTATATCCTTCTTGTAGGCCCCCTTCAGGTACTGGAAAGCCACTAATAGGTCTCCTCAGATCAACCTCTTTTCCAGGCTGAACAAATCCACCTCTCTCAGCCTGTCCTTGTAGTAGAGCTGCTCTGAGCACCTGATCATTTTTGTGGCCCTCCTCTGGAGTTAATCCATCAGCTCTGTGTCCTTTCTATATTGATGACTCCAGACCTGGAAGCAGTACTCTAAGTGAAGCCTTACCAGAGTAAAGTGGCAGAATCACCCCATTTGATCTACTGCATGTCTCTCGGCATCACATCTATATGACTTTTGATCTCCTCCAGGGACAGTGACTCCATCACTGCTCTGGGCAGCCTCTTCCAGCGCTTGACAACCATTCTGGGTGAGATTTTTTTCCTAATGGCCAACCTAGGTCTCCCTTGACTGTTTCCTCTTGTTCCACTCAGAAGGAGCTCCAAGTAGATGAGTTAAATGAAAGACAGCGTCTTTATGTATCTTACTGAACCAGAACTCAAGCAAAACTGATTAGAAGCATTATTAACGGAGGAAAAAAAGAGTAAGTTGGCCTACCTTAGAATCATAGAATCATAGAATCATAGAATGGTTTAGGTTGGAAGGGACCTCAAGGATCATCCAGCTCCAACCCCCTGCCACAGGCAGGGACACCTCCCACTAGAGCAGCTCGCCCAAGGCCTCATCCAGCCTGACCTTAAACACCTCCAGGGAGGAAGCATCCACAACCTCCCTGGGCAACCCGTTCCAGTGCCTTATCACCCTCACTGTAAAGAACTTCCTCCTAACATCCAGTCTAAATCTCCCCTCTTCCAGCTTAAACCCATTCCCCCTCGTCCTAACATTACTAGACCGTGTAAATAGTCCCTCCCCAGCTTTCCTGTAGGCTCCCTTCAAATACTGGAAGGCCACTATAAGGTCTCCTCGAAGCCTTCTCCTCTCCAGGCTGAAGAGCCCCAACTCTCTCAGCCTGTCCTCATAGCAGAGGTGCTGCAGCCCTCTGATCATCTTCGTGGCTCTCCTTTGGACCCGCTCCAACAGTTCCATGTCCTTCTTGTATTGGGGGCTCCAGAACTTCTCCATTCTTCCATTTCAAACTCAACACTAAGCTGAAATACTGTTACACTGAAGGAAGTTCTACCTGTTTCTACTGTTGTAGAGTGCTGGAGGAAGCATCTGGGCTGTCCGTATCAGTAGCTCCGCTCTAAACCTGCAGGTACGGTGCTATCAGAACGCAGTGGTCCCGAGTTCATGAACACCAACAGAGAGGTAGAGGTCAGGCTGGCTGAGCCCTTGGCCGCTTGCCTGCTGAACCTTCTCTGAGGTCAAATGACATGTTGATACCAAAGGATGACGACAATCTGTTCTGTCAGAGCTTCAGCTGTGCCTGGTATTTGGAAGCCAGATGCTGTTCTGCTGGCATGCTGGGAAGCTTGACTGAACAGTCTGTGGAGCTCCAGCTGTCAGGGTGTAGACCACCGAGGGACATTTCCAACACGTGGGCACACCACCAGACCTTCCAAGGGAATGGCAAAGGACAATTTCTCCACGCTGCATTAACAAACCACATCTCAAAAGGCCAGCTGCAAACCATACCTTTGAAATTGTTCTCTTCCCCTAATTTCCTCCCAACCCCAGAAAAGCCCATGCTCTCCTCTAACTTCCCCACTCTGTGGTGGGAAGGACCAAAGGTACGAGGGTGATTAAAGGACTTGAACATCTCTCCTGTGAAAGAAGACTGAGAGACCTGGGGCTCTTACAGTCAGGAGACAAGGCTAAGAAGGGATCTTATCAAGGTCTATGAACATCTGGGCCATGATTTCAGGTAGTGATAGGACAAAGAACAATGGCTACAAGCTGGAACACCTGAGGTTTCATCTCAACATGAGGCACTTCTTTAAGGTAAGGGTGATGGAGCACGGGAATTGGATGTCCAGAGAAGTGGTCAATCTCTCTGCAGACTTTTATGCCTGGATGCATTCTTATGTGACTTGCCCTGGGCAATCCTGCTTTGGTAGGGGGTTGTCTAGGTGGATCTCTGGAGGTCCCTTCCCTTACCATTCTGTGATTCAGTAAGATGCCTGGAACCAGGTCATCATAGCTGCAGCAATACAGAAACACAATGGCCTAGTAACACATCTTGTCAGTTCCTGGCATTTCCCTGTGTAAGAAATTCTAGTGTCTCATCTGGAACCTGGACCCTCCCAAGAGGTCACCAGTGCAAATGAAAGGGGCTGAGAGTGCTAAACTGACTTTTTAAGTACTTGGTGTAGCTCCAAACCCAGATTTTCCCTTTGCAGTTTGTGTTCCCATAGAAAGTTCCCACATTATGTGATCTTTGTGGTTATTTCATACACGAACTTTCAGAACAGCATGAAATCTTCTGAGTGAAATATTTAAGAATAACTGTCATTTTGGTTGGAAGGGGCCTTTAATTAAGATCAGCCATTCCCTACCAAGTGTGATGGGCCAGCAATATGCCCCTGTGGGCAAGAGAACTAATGGTATTTTGGGGTGCACCAAGACAAGTGTCCAGCAGATCTAAGGAGGTTCCTCTCTCCCTCTACTCTGCTCTGGTGAGACCACTTGCGAGTACTGTTTTCAGTTTTGGGCTGACTCAAGAGAGACAGGCATCTGCTGAATAGAGTCCAACAGAGAGTCGTAAGGATGATTAGGGGACTTGAGCATCTCCCCTACCAAGACAGACTGATCTGGGGCTGATTAGTCTGGAGAAGACTGAAAGGAGATCTGAAGGGTTGGTGGCAAGTAGAGAGAAGGCCAACCTTTTTGCTGGTGCACAATAGTAAGGAACAATGGATACAACTTGAATACAGGTTTCATCTCAATGTGAGGAAAGTATTCTTGACAGTAATGGTGAGAAAAGCACTGGAACAGGCTATCCAAGGGTATTATGGAGTCTCCTTCTCTAAACACTTTCAAAACCTGCCTGGATGCATTCCTGTGTGGCCTACCCTAGGTGATCCTGCCTTTGGCATGGGAGTTGGACTCAATCAATCAGGGTCCCTTCCAACCTCTAACATTCTGTAAACCATGTCTGCAAGCACAGCTCAGCCTCCATGGATGGAATTTCAACCACCTCCCTGGGGGATGTTTCAGTGTTTGGAAACTTCTCAGCAAGTAAGTTCCTGTCATTATTCAACCTAATTTCTTCTAATATCCAACCTAAACCTCCCTTTGCAGCTTGACGCCACTCCCCCTTGTTCCATCTCTTGTCATTTACACAATTGATATTTATATTATAATAAGCTGACATCTAAAAGATGCTTTTTTTTAAAAAAAAAAAAAAAAAGAAGTTTATTTTCCACAAGGAAGAGCAATAGGAAAAATTAAATTGTTTTCCACATATTGTTTTCTCGAAACAAGAGTCTACAAGGACATATTCAGCACCAAAACTAAAAAAAATAAAAAAAAAAAAAAAAATGAAAATAATAAAAAANAAAAACAAACAAAAAAAAAAAAAAAAAAAAAAAAAAAAAAAAGGAAAATAATTAAAAAAATTACAAACAGCCACCAAATATAACCTATAAAGCAAACATTTAATATTGCACTTTGTTTCTCTAATGTTTGGAATTTACTTTTTGCTAATTCAGATCAGAATTCTATATATCAAATACTGGGCTACGACTGTGAACCTCATGTTTCATAATGCTGAGAATTGACCAATACTTGCGGAAGAATAATGCCTCTGAACAACTGACAATGTAATTTGAACTGAAAAAAAAGATAGCCTTTTTTATTTTAAAAGGATAAAGAATTGACAACTCCAATCACACAGGCTGTAATGCCATGTCAACTACTACAATATTGGTCAATCCCGCTTTGTATGCCATTTTTCCATTATACTGTGGTAAGTACTTTAGTGCTATGTATAGATCAGCAATTGTTCCCTAGTCTGTTAAAGTAACAAATAATGAAGGAAAAAAAAAGGAAAAAAAAAGGAAAAAAAAAACAAACAGTAAAACCACCAAATGCCCTTTTATGCCAACGATCCCATTAGCTTTACAAATTGGAGAGGGTAGAGGGAAGGGACATTCACAAAATTGGCCCAATAATCTAAGACATCACCCAATTTCCTTCTTGTCCAGTACTCTTGCTCCAAGTCCAAGCCTTTTAACTGAATCACTTAAAACGCGACTCATTTTTATCACCCTGTTGTCACTTTTGAAACATGAATGATCCTTCATGTTCACATAAAGGCCACTTATGGAAAAGCCTGTTGCTTTTATGAAGCCTTAAAAACAAGGCAGAGGTTTGTCAAGAGCCAGCACCAGGCAGAAAACACCAGCCTCCCCCCGCCCGCTCTCTTCCGGGCTGTTTATTTATTGCACAAGGATTATTTGATGGATCACATCTTGTTTGAAACCATCAACACTAGAAGCATGTCCCTTTCTCAGTGGACTGTGTCACACAATGTCTGGAAAGGGAAGCTGACATTTTGTTGTACATCTCTAGCATGAGTGTTGGCATTTGCATTAGCACATCCAGTGGCTCCATTTACTCTTTTCTTCCTTGGAGCACACTCAGTTTCACAGACTGGCACAGTTTGGAAGGGCCCTCTGAAGATCACCAAGTCCAACCCCCCCGGCTAGAGCATTTTTGCATTCTGAAAGGATACACAGTGAAATCCCCATTTTGTTTCTGTTAAAGCTCTTGTGAGTACCACAGAAGATGCAATAATCAAAGAAGCTCTAGCTAACTAGCATCCAAGTATGGCTGGTAACACTGATCTTGCCCAGTTTAACTATACTTCTAATCTAGTTTTACAGTATCAGAAACCCTGAAGATAATACAAAGTGCACAAACTGAGCTCTCAGCATAGTCCAAGCTTTTCTGGCAGTTTGAAATATACTTTCTACTAGAGACTCATTACATATAGAATTTTTGGTGATTTAGGCAACTACATATAAAAATAAATTTACTTTCCCTTCCCATCCCTATTACTTGACATAATGACCTGTCTACAACCCTAGACAGTGTATGACTATTTCATTCTTTTTTTTTTTTTTGAGGCTGAGCCAATGTCTGCTGGTGCTGCTTATTTGTGCCTTTATCACTTTTTTTTAAAGCTTCACAACTTGAACATCTTTACAATATAGAAATACAAATGGGAATGAGGGTGGGTTTCATAACTTTTGTGCATGTCCCTCTTCCAGATCCCCCTCTTGAGTAAAGAACAAAAAAAACCACAACACCACAAACATAAAACAAAAGAGAAGTAACTCAACAGTGCAACGTAACAAAACAAATAGCATTCCAACAGTTTGGCAAGTGATGAGTTCACCTGAGATTAAGTGATTTTTTTTTAGGCAGTCTGTAACAAAATGCTGCTTTGCGAGGATAGTAGAAAGGCAACAAATTCTTAAAGGAAATCAAGGAGGTTTACAATCTTGATGAAGTCTATTAGTTTCTTTCTATTAACTTTCTATCCCCGCCCCCTAGCCCTGCATCTGTTGCTTATCTACTACAGTAGGCTGCAAAACATACAGCAAAAAGGATTGGCTTGAAGGCATTTGATGTTTGTCAATAAATCCACCATAGGATCCAAGCTGAGGAGGTGATACATGACCAGCCTACTAGGACAATTCTGAGCATGTGCATATGCAGGTAAAGTCCAGGCTACATTAAATTAAAGAAACCAAACAAACAAAAAAGTAAAGTCAGTGCATTTGTGTATGTCTGTTGCTGTTGTTTTTTTTTTGTTACTTTTTTTTTTTTTTTTTTGCCAAAGCTTTGTTGCTTCTTATTGTGCGGACCACAAATGAGGGAATTAACAAGTCTGCCATAAATGAGGGAAAAAAAGCTGTAGTGACACTGAACCGCACAACGTGAGCAATGAGCATGTGCAAATTTCCAAATTTCAAGAGGAAGTAATCCCTCTTACAATGTGGTTTGAGTGTTTTGACACACATGACTGCAGGTTGTTAGTAAGGCTGCTCCTAGTATGTGCCAATACTTAAGGGGTAAGGGGAAGAAAAACAACAGAACAAAACAGCTCAGGTCTTCAAGCATTTGGAGCAGTCCTACACTGTTACTGTAGGCTTCAAAGCATGATCACAGGTTGTTTTTTCTTTGATTCACCACACAGGCAAGAGCAAAACCACTTCCTCTGAAAGTGAGTCTCCACTGTGATGCCTTGACCTTCAACATGGCAGTTGTCATTCTATAACCCAAGTCGAGTCAGCTTTTAACAGATTCCTTCAGCGAGAGGGGCAAGATGGTCTGTCGTCTGTGGGCTGATCTGGGTTTGGATCAATCTGACCGAAAGAGGAAACAAAAACACTCAAGCCAGGGTTTTTTTTTATAGCTAGTTGCTAAAAATAAACCAAAACAACCTCAGCAAACCAGGCAAGTTTAACACAACCAAGAGTGATAAATGGCACTGCTGATCCAATGATTCTTCAAATAACTGACAAGACTTTGAGTCTATGAGATTAAACTTGAATTAAAAAAAAAAAATACAGTAACTGACCACAGTGCAACGTTTTGAACTGCAGGTTGATTTTAAAGTACAAAGAACTCATTAAAAAAGCTCGAAAAAATGTGCTGCACTAGCACAATTTTTGTTTACTGTACACTGAAAACAAAACTCATCACTAAAAAGGTAACCTATAAAGCTTTCAGAACATTTATCTTTGAAAGACAAAGTTACTAATAAAACCTTCAAAACTTGATAGTGAAAATAGCTATGCACAGTGTACAATTTAGTCATTCTTACTGATTTTTATAATCTCTTTTGAGGACAAAAAGGCTTTTCTACGTCTTAAAAGTATCTAAACTGAAAAGGACTTGAATTGTATACTCTAGGCCTAAGAGTCCTCAGAGAAGTCTTCAGAACACAAAATCCATGTCCCTCTCTACCCACTCAATAGCACATTAGCATTTTAAGGGGAAATCAACAGTGGGTGAATTCAGGCATGACTTCACCGAAGGACAACTTACTTTTGGTCTTATACTACTGATTTTCCCTGAGAAATATGAAGACGGAAAGCTTTACACGTCATGTTTTTTCAGTGGGTTTCATTAACAAATGCAGACAGAGATGTTCAACTTTGTATTCACAGAAACCCAAGTTCAAAAGAATTTTTTTAAGTTCTCTACAAGTAACTTATGAAAGAACCATGTACTCAGAAACAAAAAAGGCTGAGTGGTCACATGAAGGGCTGAAAAGTGTCAGCACCTTGTGGAGATGCAGACCCAAAATGTTGGTGTTAATGCAATCACATATGTAAGGCAAGGTTTGGTCTTAAGAAGTTACTAAAAGGGCACACAGCAGTTTGGAAATACCTGCAAAGAATTAGAATTGCAAAGAATGCTCAAAACTCTTGATGCAATCCACCTGCACTTTGCTAAAATCAAGTTGCCTTATAGGAGCTGTTCATCATTTCTATGATTTTTCCTGACTTTCTAAGAAGGAGAAACAACTTCCCGTATTTATTCTACAAGACAGAATTCAGAAAAGCTCCAAACAGTCACCAGATTTTGACCAAGGTTCCTACCTCTGAATAGAGGGGTGGAGGCAGAAAACGGAACTCCTGGATGTATGCAAACAATGGTCCTGGAAGTCCTCTGTCAAAGTCATCACAAGCACCTACAGGTGCAAGGCTGGACTGTCTTTGCTCCTCTGTGACCACTTCTGCATAGCTGGGAGGTGCTGCAGGGAGAAGGCACACGCAGTTCGAACAGCAAGTTCTTATGCATGTCAAAATATACAACATGGTAAACATTAAAACTTTTATCAACATAAAAGGCACCAGCAGATAAATAAATTACTTCAGTTAAGATGAAGGAGAGCATCAGTTGTTTTAAGGTTATGTTCACATCAGAGAGCAAGCTGACCACTATTTACTGTGGCTTTATTAGCCTCCTAAAAGTCAGGACATACTCAAAATACTGAAATTCTGTCCAGATAGAAATGGCAGAAAATGGCACTCCTCTCGACTCCACAAAACAGTCTGTTGAAAAGGGATGTTTATTAGATGTGACAACAGAGGGGAGGAGACAATCTCTCCTTTAACCAGGGAGACCTTCACTTGAAATGTTTCATCTTCACAAAGGTTTAGAGCTATCAAGGCTAGTAAAACACACCATAAACTGCTTCTATGACAGGACAAAATGCCTTATAAACAAGAATGCAGTTGGGATACTGGAAGCAGAATGAATTCTGCACAGGTACCATGGCACGCTGCACTTTCACTCGTGCCACCTTCCGAGCAGATGGCCCTCATTTCTTGGCCTCGACAAGGACAGGAAGGGAGGGAACTGCCACTCCGAAGACATGCAAGTGGCAAGGCAATATTCATGAAGGATTTTCTGTAGGCTTTATTATGGAGGATGTAACTAGTGCCTGTCGGCACAACAGCAATGAGTAAAATAGAACAAAAAAAATAAATCAGACTAACAGATTGGTATTTGTGTTGTCAAGTTACCTTCTGGTCTTTCAGGTAGGGTCAGACCAAGCCAATTCATGTTCATGCTACACTGGCTGCTCACACTTGATGTTCTGCTACCAAATGGGTGTAGAGGAATGGTACCAATGACCAGTGGTAAGTTAAGGAACAAATCCATGGCACCTGGAATATCAACATACACCTAAAGAACAAAACCAAAACAATTAAGATGCAACTTTGTATGGTCACTTCATCATTATCAGACTAAGTTCTCTGTTCATAGTATTTTCCACCAAGAACTTAAGTTTCTTATTGTCTGCTACGGAGACAAAACCAACACCCTTCTGAACTCAAAAGCAGCTCATATTTCTTAACATGAGCCCTCACAAGGAAACATCACCTACTCACAAACACATTTGCACACAACTATTTTAAGAATATGCATGATTTATATTGAACTCCATTTACAGAAGTCCTATTAAGACACTAATATCAGGATGAGTGTTTTTTTCTAGCTTTATTAGTAGTTTGCAAAATAATGACGGGAACTACTTGTGCTTCAGTGAGACAGACCATGCAACCTACCATCAGTGAATACTCCACGCGGATTATACTACAGTCAAGGATTGAAGGAGACACAGGTGGAATTTTCAACTGTTTGCCATTCCAGGTTTCTGTTTTGCCAGATGACAATGAATCCCCACGCAGGTTGGCAACAAGCTGTTTGACTTCCTTCATTTTCCCTTTGGCATAAAATGCCTGTGTTTGGTAAATGGCTGCCTTTGGCACCACTACACGGGAAGAGCAGTTCTCAATCTCAGCAAAAATCTGAATTGATTCACCTGAAATCAAAACAAGATTTCATGTTCTCTTTTGTATTCAGAGGGCAGCTTAAGCAAATTGCCACATTTTGTGTATCATTTTAATGCAGTGGACACCACTAGCTCAATACCTTGAAAAATATCATGTTGCTAACCAGAATAGAACCACCATGAGCTAAGCTAAAAGGAAAATGCACATGTCTAGTAAAGGCAGATGTCCTTTGATCAGCTGGAGACAGCTATCATTTCTTAAGAAAATTAATCCTAGTTAAAAACATTGAGAAGATTAGTTAACACAGACTGAGGTGGTAAGAGGAGTGTAAATGTTGTGTTTATATAAAAGCAGCAAGTACAAACTGTCGTCTCAAAAGGGAAGGAAAAAACACTTCCTTTAATGACTTCTGTTACGTACCTGGGGTGTAGCCCTTCCTTTCAATTTTGGCACTTAAGGATATTGGGCCTGAGGTACAAAACCAACAACAGAGAGTCTTTTCTTTTGTGCCTGCTTGGGGTGACTGCAAGAAAAGAAGAACATTTGCCCATTTAATTAAGATGTCCATCAATCCTATTAGTCTATTTTTATCAACACAAAAAGTTATTTTCATAGTGCAGTTACTTTGATAAACTTGCTATTTCAGAGGAAAAAAAAAACCCAAACAATTTAACTGCCACTATGCAAATAAGGTTTATTTTAATTCAATTACTCATTAACTGTTTCTTTCTGCTACACTTCAAACTTAAAACAGTTCTTACACATAAATACTGTGTAAAACTTAAGGCTTTATAGCCTATACATCCCAACATGGTGTTGGCAAAGCTTTCATTCATCAGTGAACTACAACATCACTCCAGTACATTGCACTTCAGAAACAATAACTAAGCTTAAGTATTGTAACCTTGACTCCAGCTATTTCCCCTGCTTCAGAATGATCCCATTTCATCTGTATTAGACAGACTTTGTTATTTCACACAGTATCAGGATTTAGGACTTGATCCAAAGCCCATTAAAATCAAATGGGAGTCCTTTGATTTTAATGGTATTCGTGCAAGGCCAACATCCCTTTGCAGGTCTGACTCTACACCCATACACACAAGAAACCTATTTCAATGGACTTTAAAGTTGTATTTTTTTCCCCCCTCCAAAAATTGTAATTTGAGAATGAGGAAAAAATATGAAAATTTTAGGCCAGAATCAAATCAAATCCTCATTGAAAGCAGTTTTGATACTGAAATTAATGAAGCAACATTCAAAAAAACCTGATTATACAGAATTATGGTAATTTCTCCCCACTAGTAGAAATAGATACATGTGGAAGTTATCTATTATGCAAAACAGTATATTTTTTTTAGTTTGCATTTTTAAGTTAGCAGTCTCTCACTGTAATATATTTTCAAGTTTCACTGTTCCCCCCTACAGATTAAAAAAAAAAATTCAAAGGGGAACACTTCTCAATTTTTTCTAGTGACATTTTACGATTTAGTATTATCAATCTTATTTGACAAAGGCATTTTATACATATTAAAAGTGAAGCAACTCTAAGTACAGGAATACAGAGCTTTCAAAATAGGAGCAGAGTTGCTGAACTGATGTAATACTTAAGAGGATCAGGTGTAATTATACTAGCAAGTAATAGGTAAAATTAGATGTGGATATTGTTTCAGTTATTATACTTCATTATTTTTATGCCAGAAAGAGAATGAGTAATTCTGTCAATTCTTACCAGTAATGAAGGAGTGTTGATATCTATATGTTCAAAGACTGTAAATTCCTTCTTTAATTTTACTGGTAGAAACCAAGGCCTATGCAATTCGGCTTTCACCCAATAGCGCACACTGCCATGTCTGCCTTCGAATGAGGTAGCAAGTGGTCTGTGCAGGACACAAAGGTCAAAACTGAGTCAAGTCCTTCTGTCTCAGCATGATACAATCCATAAAGTCAAGGATTAGTATGCAAAACTGCATTTTTTAATGCACTGTGGTACTTAATGCAGCATTAACTTATTTGCAAAGTTTACGTACCTCAAAAAATAATTAGAGACTAATAGACGGGAGAAAAAAACATCTCAAATTCATCCTACTATGGTTTTGCATAGGTTTTTAAGGATCAGTTAGAGAATTGTACTAGAAAATGCCAGGAGAATACACATTTTCTTTAAACTTAAAAGGCCACTTTCAAGTCTAAGAATAAAGCATGCCTTTTTAAGGCCAAATTAAGACTACCAACTTAAAAGCAGCATTCTTATCCAACAATTATTGTACTGTATATGGTACTTTGTTAAATTATTTTGCCCATCATTTACTTGGCTGGTATCTCAGTACCAGGTTAATTTTAGCTGTTAACTCAGCATTTTTACAGTTTGCTTCGCCTTAAGCAGAATGAATGTTTCAATGTATGGTTTTTGCAGAGAGGCTACTTTGAGTACTTCTAATTTTCCTCTACCCTGAGAAGGCCACCTTAAAGCATCCATGTTGTTTCTGGATGCACATACATATCTACCCAAAAAAAATCACAGATCCTATTCTGCTCTCAGCTTTGACAAAGTCTTTTTGGGGAGCAGGAAAAAGCAGTGTAGAAAGGACCTCAAAACCTTTCAGCATCTTTGTGTACCCTGTAACATCATAAAACGAAACACAAAAGATCTTTATATTTCAGTAATTTCAAATTAACAGTTGTTTTCCTTAACTTTATGCAAGGTTTTTTTTGTGTACCTATTACATAAGGTAAACTCATTATTTACAAAAGCTTCCACATGCCAGAACACCAGCAATGCCTGTATTGTACAATGGCTCAGTTGTAGGTTTGACTTCTCTATCCGCACATCTAAAACATTCAGGTTTTTTTACACACATTGAGGCTCAGGTCAGACCTCATTGCTGTCTACAACTATCTGAAGGGAGATTGTAGCCAGGTGGGGGTTGGTCTCTTCACCCAGGCAACCAGCAACAGGACAAGGGAACACAGTCTCAAGTTGTGCTGGGGGAAGTATAGGCTGGATGTTAGGAGGAAATTCATCACGGAGAGAGTGATTTGCCATTGGAATGGGCTGCCCAGGGAGGTGGTGGAGTCACCGTCTCTGGGGGCGCTCAGGAAAAGACTGGATGAGGCAATTAGTGCCATGGTCTAGCTGACTGGCTAAGACTGGGTGATAGGTTGGACTGGATGATCTTGGAGGTCTCTTCCAACTTGGTTGATTGTATTCTATTCTATTTTTTTTCCCCTAATAATTAGGATTTTCTGATTAGTCTTCAATGTTTCACCCTGAACCATGTTCCTTAGTGTGAAAAGTGGTAAGGCCAGTGTGTGCTTGTCTTTATAGCTGAACTGTGTACTTTCAGTACTCTATGGACATGCAAAAAAGTAGACAGCGCACAGCTTCACGCTTTTGATTTTGTCTTTTTTTTTTTTAAATACTTTTCAGTACTATCAACAGCTGTTTCCACAGTTATTCTTTCAGGTCACTTAAAAAGAATCTGTTTTGACTGACATCAGCAGTCTTTTGCTGGCTATCTGCTTAACTTCAAAGTAAACACTTCAGGTATGACTATGAAGTGGTCTTTTTTTTTTTCATATTTCAAGGTCTTTTTCACTTCAAGGTTAAGACCAGTATTAGCCTTTTTTTTTGTTTAGGTTGGTATTCTCACAGAATGCTAAACTGTCTTCAAAATCTCCATGTATACAGGTCTTCTTCAGGTTTCCAGTAGGATGAAGTCCTGTGCTGTTCACTTTGAAACTGACCCTTGAAGTGTTTATCATCTGCAAGTTCTGCTAAAAGCAGCACCTCTAATAAACAGATGGTTTATTAACTTTAATATTAGGCCCTGAGCTAGTTTATGTAAGACACTGATGATTATTTTTCAACCTTAATGACTTTACTGCTTGCCTTTTGAAGCAAAAGGCTCCTTTTTCTATCCATGTCAATGCTCTCTCTGCTCCTGTGCATTCTGTTTTACTCCAATTTGCATTTTCAGCTCATTTCCCAACCAGGAACTCCTCTATGTACAAGCCTTCCATTCACAATGTTTACATCGAACATTTCACACTTAAAGGCAGGGGAAACAAATCTTTAAAAGATTTCTGCCCTTATTCTTACTTCACCTTTGCTTTGAGACAAACAGAATTAGGCACAGGCATTTTTTCTTGCTTCACCCACCCATCCTTCTTTTTGTCTATTTCCATCCAGGTTTTCTACACAAAGGCCAGTCTGGGTACAAACAGCCTATTTGAAAGAGAATAGCCTCTTCTGTGCAAACATAAACTTGCCACATCTGTTCCAGACTGAACCCTAACAATTCAGCTGCGATCTCTCTAGTGCTGCTGGCCTGCATGGTACCAGTAAACTGGTGGTTTAGTTAGAAGGCCATCTCAGACACTCTGCAGTACTCCAGTTCAAATTCCTCTCCCCATCTTGAGAAGGGTTAAAATATTTGAAGACATAAAAAGTCTGTAGGACTTCATAAAAAAAAGTGAGCATTAATGAGTTCAATTTTTCTGGAAATTCCATAAAAAAGAAAAAAAAAAAAAAAGAAGTGCAGAACAATTTAAACCCAACCTCTTCAGTTTAATGAGATTATGTTCTCCACTGCATGTCAGAGCACAATTCTTATTACCATTGAAAAGGTTTCCCCTCCACCCACAGCAAGAGTTTTGCTCAGGCAGGTGTCAGCAGGGACTGTGTGAGGGCACTTACGTCTGTGGAAGCTCAAAGCTGAATGCATATTCATGCCTTCCAGAATGGATGGTGTGAAGGCCTTCTTCTGAATTGTCATCATCTAGAAGGCAAAAAGAATAACATGCTACTCCACCTGCATACATCTGATACATTACACCAGCCTACTCCTCCAGAAAAAGGGTTTTGCACACTCACTGCAGCACTTAAGAACCTGGTGTCCCAGAATCACAGGGCTGTGGTCTGTTTCTATTAACTGCTGGAGGTAGGGATCAATCTTATCCACAGAAGAAAACGCATGATCGCTAGATTCAGCTTACAGAGAACAAGTGGTAAACTGGCTTTAATTTACAATCCTGCCTTTGAACAGTGCTAGGGTTGCAACTGCTGCCATTTCAAGGCCTGCCTGCAAGACCTGCAATGGAAATCATGCTTTCCACTGTGATTCCTTATTAAAATGAGATAGAGATGGCTCTTTAACAGTATCAAGCCATCTGCACGAAGTCTGCCATGCAAGATTAAATTTAGCTGTTTGGCTTCCTTTTATCTCCTGCCTGGCAACAGCGTCCAGAAATTAATCACCAAAAAATGAAGGGAGAGGGAAAAAAAGTGTACAAGCACCACCTGGAAAATACCAGACAAATTTAGGGGCACAGGAATGGCAAGTTGCCAGATTCATGGTCTCTAGAGTTAAACTTTATTGTTTTAATAGTTTAACTCGATCTTGCTTAAACAGCAATACTAACATTTTTGTCGGTTCCACCAAGAAAACTGAACTTCTGTTTACGGTTATGACTTCTTACATAATTTGAGCAATGTAATAAATCTGCAGCTTATTTCAATGTAACGATCATAAAACCTTAAAGATGCTGACTCTGACAAAACAAAGTTGAGACAAACAGCTGAGCATAAAAAGGGCCAGAGTAATAAACGGGGACATAGTGAGACAACGCAGACGGTAACCGCTTGCATTTAATGGTCTCAAGGTGTTAACGAGGGCACAGAGCAGAATTTTAAATTCCCCCTGTCCAACACAAACGCAGATGCTTCCCTTCCTGCAGAGCACACCAAACTATAAAAATCTCTGGAGGAAGGAAAAAAAATATCATCATGAAGAAGCTATGGAGAAAAAGAATACACCTTCAGCAGGCAGCGTCCCTACAAAAATGCCAGGAAAATACGCCTAAAGGGTGACAGAATGCGTATGACCGTGAGGCAAATTTTTATTCATTTTTTTTTTTAGGCGGGGGAGCATTGGTGGTGTTTGTCTTTCCCAACACAGCGATCTTCTCCTCACAGACAAGTTCCAGTCCTGCCTTCCCCCCTCCTCCCCGCTCCCCTCCCGCCCTTTCTGCCAGCTCAGCAGTCCCGCAGCGGCGGAGCTGTGGTAAACAAGTGCTGAGCTGTCAATCAGGAGGCCAGGCTAGAGCAGGAGCCGACCGGCCTAAACCGGTGCGAGCGGATCCCCAGCCAGCCGCTCATATACATACAGTATACGTTACACCCGCCGCATTCGCTCAGCAGCTCCGCTCTCCGACGGCTGAGGGAGAGAGGGTAGGCGGGGCGCGGCCCGCCCCTCGCCTTCCGCTCTCTACCGAGACCCTCTCAAGAGAGCTACGGAAGAACCGGTGGGGACGCGATGAGGACGTGACCGGCTGCAGGGCGCCCTACCCGCCCTCAGCGACGGGCCTCCTCTCGCGCCAGCTTCTCAGGGGGAGCGTCCCCGCCCTACCGCGGGGGCTGCCGGCGCACGCCGGCTGCGGGCAGGGGAACCTGCTCCTTTCACCCCCGCGGTCAGCACCCCACCAATCAGCGGCTGGCATCGCCTTAGCAACAGGCCAACAAACGCCGGTCGGCCAATCGGGGAGCGGGAAGGGGCGAGGCCTTGAGCCGCCAGAGCCGTGGCCGCAGCACTCATTGATTGAAAGTCGGCCGTGGGCGCCGGCAGACGCGGGGCACGTCTTTATGGCTAGGTCTTCTCTCCCCAAATTTTAACCCCAGCTACACTGGCAGCGGATGGCCTAATTACCCTCTCCCCACTCCGCCACGACGTTGTCTGTACGCTCCCGTCACCCGCGACCCTTAGGGTGGGTGAAGTTTTCGCTCGGACGGCTTAATTTCTGAGGCGGTGGGTTTAGGAGGAAAGGTTGGAGTCACAAGTCACTTCGTCAGCGAGCTGTGCACGACGTGTTTTGTTAAAAAAAAATACAAACAGATCTCAGCGACAACTGCAGAAATGCTTCGTAATGTCCTGCCTGCCAGAGTTCTTAATTTTTTTTTCTTTCTTTTCGAAAGGGGAATATCCCGTCCCTGCAGTGAATATGCTGCATATTAAGAGAAAAAGTGACACCAAGCAGCACCAAAATTACATAACCGGGTTTNGGATTGAACCGCTTCGAACAAAGGCTGCGAACTTAGGAAAAAACCACACACGCACCCCCCACAGCCCCGCAGCTCTTACCCTGACGGTATGCCAGGCAAGTGGGGGGCACAGTACGTGTCGTGGAGACACCCCCCCACCCCCCCACCACAACAGCCCACGGTGGTGGGGAGCAGGAGGTCGTGACACTCCAGTTTTGGGAGATGCTTCCACACGCCGCACCCTCTCCCCCTTCTCCATCAGGACTTAACGTGCTCCCCATCAAAAGACATCTTTACACTGGTGTGTGTCCCCAGCCCCCAATGTGAAATTAAAGCGATTTACCCAGAACGTGTAAGAAGAAATGATCACACGTGGGGTGGTGCTAAGATATGTCAAAATAAGCCACAGGGGCTTTTCTTTATCTAACGAGCCATCCTCACAAAAATTGTCATATTATCTACCAAAAAAAACCAGCACCCCAATGTGTCAAAAAGTCCGGCTTTATGCTTTCATTTTATTTGAGCATTTGTCAGGATGCTGCCAGTGAAGTCGTTTACTGCTGCACTGGCTTCGATTTTACAACCTTTCTTTACCCATCAAGGGACAAATCCCGCTGATACTAAATAAATGAATCCGTTTTTAAAAAGTACATGTATTAACAAATGGCTGTGTTGAAGGGCAGGTAGTTCAGCACAGCCCCGCTTGCAGGCACTTTGCTGATGCATCTCCTGCAGCTTTAACATCAAAGTCCATCACGCCGGTAAGACTCTCGGCATGTCCTGCTCTCCACTAACCGCATCCATTGAAGTAACTAAAAATGGGTAAGCCGGGCAAAAAATGCTTCCCCCAGAAGGTCGTTATTAAGGAAAAGTCTTACCTCTCTCGTGGCCGACCAGAATGTCCTTATGGTTGAAATACTCCACTTCTTCAGTGTAGTTCTGTGTATAGGCAGTGTTGGATCCAGCATTTCTCGATTCAGTCCAGCGCACTTTTGCGTGTCCCCTCGCGTGGATTTTAAGAGATTTCACTCTAATTTCCCCGGTTACTTCTAAATTGACCCTTCCTGAGACTGTGTCCCCGCTAGAGTAGACGGGGACATTGCTGTCATTCAGACAGTCGAAGCTTATTGTCAAACTCTTCACCTTCCCCAGCACCATGTTTATATAGCAAAGTGTAGAAAAATAGACTGTAAGAAATTAAAATTAAGGGAAAAAGAAAATGAACAAAACAGAACTAATCCCCTCAGATAATTCAGCGCGATTGTGCAAGCTCGGAGCCTACAGCCAGCTCATGGGGACGGCGGGGAGCCCCGGCCCCGGCTAGGGGTGGGGGGGCTGAAGCCGCCGCCGCCGCTGTGCTTTCCCCACAAAGGCGCTGCCGGGCCCGCCACCGGCCCCGCCTTATAAGCCCGGTGACAAACAAGCCCGCGAGCATGCGCCGCCCCGCCCCGCCTCTCGCGCCGCCTGCTCGCCTCTCCCTGAGCTCTCTGAGAGAGGAGAGCCTGGGAGAGTGGAGCTGTGAGGTTCGCGGCTGTGGAGGGCGTTTTTTTTCACTGTTCGTTAGGTTGTGTTGGTGGGGGGTTTTTTGTTTGTTTATTTGTTTTTATCCGCCGCGTCTCATGCAAAGCCTCTAAGCTCAGTCGTTGAACGATGCCTTGGTAACTGGTGCGGTTCTCTGAAGTGACTCGAGGTTTTCACTGAAATGTGAGGGAGGGGATTCAGCCCCTGTGCTGTGCTTTGCTGAGACCTCCACCTGCAGGGCTGGTGCCAGCTCTGGGATTCTCAGCACAGCAGAGACGTGGACCTGCTGGAGCAGGGCCAGAGGACGCCACAGCAATGATGGCAGTGAAGAAAGCTCCAGGGAGACCTTCTTAGGACCCTTCAGTTCTTAAAAGTGGCATACAAGAAAGCTGGGGGCAGACTTTTTAGCAAGGCCTGTTTTGCTAGGTTTAAATGAGAAGTGGGAGATTCCGGTCGTAAAGGAAGTATGCTTAGGATGATTGGACCCTGCCTCAAGTTGTCCAGAGAGGTGGGAGATGCTTCATCCCTGGAACCTCTCCAGGTCAGGTTGTTTGGAGCTCTGAAGAAATTGCTGTAGTTGCAGATGTCCTTGCTGAGTGCAGGGGGTTGGACTAGATGACCTTTAGTGGTTCCTTCCAACCCAAGCCATTCTATGATGCAGTGGGTGATGGTGGTGGATAATTTTCTCAAAGCTGCTGTATTTGAGATGTTTCAACAGAGTCATGCAACTAAAAGTTCAGACTAATGGTTAAATTTTCAAAGTGTATGCCTATGTTTATTGATTTTTCTCAGGTTAAAAAAACATTAATTCACTTTTCCTGTGACCTGACACCTGGCGGAGGTTTCGGTGATTTTTTTTTTTTTGGTGACTGAATACGTTCAGATGTGTCCTGAGGGTCTGTTAGGTCTCTTTATGTTTTTGCACCATCTTGTGGTCATAGCATCACAGAATCCTTCAGGTTGGCAAAGACCTTTGAGATCATTTAGTCCAGCTGTAAAACCAAAAAATAGAGAAGCAGAGGTGTTTTAATTCCCCTCCTATTGCCTCCGTGTCTTCAGATGCCGTTGGTCTTATGGGCACGTTTCTTTGCACATTTTTCCTCTTTTCTACAGTTCTGAGGGTATGTCCTTCCCAAGTTACAGAAACCACAACTCCCTGGCATGCAGTTACTGCAGGATGTGTGAAAGCTGACAGCCAGATGGGATGAAGGTTCCACCCACAGTGTTCAGTTCACAGCTCCTATTCTTCCAGTTCTGGGTTGGTTGTCACCTTTCATTTCTCACAGGATAATGAAGAGTTGCAGCAGTTAATTTTCCAGGAAGTTGAACACAGATCTTCATAGTCCAGTGGATATTCATGTGGATTTTTCTTGTACCTACTTGGATGACAAAGGTAACCTTCCTACATTGTTGAGATACAGTGTGTGCTCATTTATATTTCCTGATGATATGTGGTACGTTTCTTTTACTGGTTGCATTTGCCTATTCTAGGTTTGCTGGAGAAGCGAAAAAAATGCTTTGCTAAGTTGCTCCAAGCCCTCCTCTGAACATCATCAGATCTTGTAGCCCAAACTTGCCACCCCTCTTACTAGCACTCCTGTCATTTCCCAGTGCATTTCTGGATACACAACCTGAGAATGCCACAGAACGTGTTGGAATGTGGGATGTGTGCCAAGCATTTTGTGTGAGTAGGCTGTTAGGGAGATAACAACATTTGTGACCTTAAGGGTCATCTTTGAGGACTTTAGGTTTTGCCAGTCTTCAGGCAGATATGAGCCCTGACTCTACGTCATACTGAGCAGCGAACAGCTCTTTGCTCTTCCTGAATTGCTGTGGGGAGGAAAATGCAGTGGATGGTAGCCCTGCTTCTTAAGGCATACTGGACATGTTGAAAACACTACTGATAAATCTGATTTTTATTGCAACAGCTGTGATTTGGAGCAACTTTTGAAGGTTGCAGGCACAGTCAAGCCTTCTTGGATGTTTTGCTGAACACAAAGAGCTGAGTCCTCTGAAATTAGTGGGATGTTCAGATACCCATGCAATGCAAAATTTCAGCCTTTGAAGCTGACAGATTTCCATATATTGCTATGCTGCTGTTCTAAGCTAATTACAAAATATCCTGAGTGATCAGATGTGCTGATTTGCATGAAAGTTGACCCAGTTTTCAAGACTAATTCTATATTCCTAATAAAACTTAGTGAAAAAAACCCTGCACTTTCATATTTGATCTGTGTATGTGTTTGCACCTAAAGCATCTGAGCAGAGAGCTGCTCTCTTTTGAAACAATGACCTTCTTTTTCCTAGTTTCCAAGAAACTTCCTTCTATTTCTTTTTATCTCTGCTCTCCTGTCCATCTCTCACCCACTCACCCACCTCCTTCCTCTGCCCATGTCTCTAAGAAGAGTGGTTCAACCTGAGTAAATTGCCTGCTCCTCAACCCTTCTCTGTGGCTACCTGTCCCTTTCTGCCTGGGTTGTCCTGACTCTCTTGAACCCGTTTCCCACCAGAAGTTCCACCATATCCTTGCTGTTCCTCTTTCTGCTCCCACAGCAGATTGCTTCCAGCCACCTTCCAGATCACTGCACCATTGTATGCATGTTTCTATATAAACTTAGAGCACTAAAGCGGGCGAGACAGCTTGGTTCGGTGTGTCTTGAGAATAATACATTTTAGATTAACGGTTCTGCAGCATGATGTTGCATGTGCATGTATTCGTGTATTTCCCAAGTTAGTCGTTGCAGATTTGGGCGGTTTTTGTATTTCTGAAAGTGTTAAGTCGTTTCGCCTTCTTAATTTATACGTTTTGTGCCATCTTGTGGCAAATGGGGTGAATTGCCCGTGCTGCCTTTTGCCAGCCTTTGGCCTGTGTATTCATGCAAATCCTACATTGTATGGTGACAACTTTGTGTCAAACCCCAAAAATTGTTATTAAAACCAAAAAAATCCTGATTTTAATGAAATGGAGAACATTCTATGAAGTGTAACTAAAACATGTATGTAGCAGTTACTTTCAAATGTTTTAGTTAACTGTGAATGAGAGTTCATGTTGAGCAGTTTTTCACTTTTTCAAATTAACTGTCCTGTAGTTATATATTGAAAGTGTTAAAGATTCTGAAAATGAATGCAAAGATGGTCAAGTCTTATCATCTTACATCAGCAACAAGGCAGTAAAGATTTAGTTTGAACACACTTGGAATGTCAAACAACTTTTGTCTGGCCTTGTGCATGGTGGGCTCCATGTAGAAGTCCACATAAAGATTAAACTTGTTCAAATTTTTTTTCTTCTATTTTTGTCTCATGAAAATCAAGAAGGTGATGCTCTGTCTATTATTTGGGTCAGGACCTCCAAGTAAAATGGCAGTATTTCAGCCTCTTAAAGAGATAAAAACTGGACCTCACTTAAAGAAACTGGCAAGTTCTGTCTTTTAGGTTTTTTGTTGGCTTTTATTGTTGCTTTTGTGGTTTTGGTTTTGGTTTTGCATTGCCTGAAAGCATTCCCTGGAAAGTGCTGAAAATTAGTATTAAGTCTTAAGTCTCCCAGGATCAGTGATTGCGTGGTGTCAATATGCTCTGCTCCTGAGAGGTCCCACATCACTGAAACCTAAGCTGGAGGATCTAAACAGCCTAGAGATAATCTTTCATGTCACAGACTGCTGTGCAATAGAGAACATGGATGTAGAAATGGGTAGAATTTAGGTCACCAAGCTCCAAAATCAGTATTTTAAAAATTCCTGATGAGCTTTCACCCAACCTGAGAGTTTTGTTGTTCTTTTATCTTGAAGTTTACTGGGTGCTTGAATTTGCACTTCTGTATGGGTCCACAGCTGTCCCAGCCTTGATGTGGTTGAACAGTACCTTCAAGAAAACAAGCAGTTAAACACATATGTAAACTCCTAGGGGACACAACTAAAGGACAAGCTTATAGCAGCCATCATTAATATTTAAGCATGGTTGAAATACCTTCCTCAGAGATGGTGGTGGGCAGTCCAGCAACTAGAACACTAAACATAGTTTAGACGGGATGTGGCTGTGTTATGCTCTGAATTTGATCATTCACGTTGTTAGTTCCTGCTCCCCCTAAGGCATTCCCATTCCTCCCTTGCAGCTGCTTCATCTGTAGGTTCCTGCCAACTTCTCCATCTTCTGCCAAAAAGGCTGGCACTGTGACTAAGCTGGGGAGTGTGCCTGAGCCAGTCTGGGTCTGTTAGAGCTATTCATTGTTTCAGCGAAGCGATCCTGTGTGAAGATACCTGAGCTGCTGCTGGTTCAGCAGAGCCTTGCCTCACAACTATTTTATCCTTACCTGGCCTCCCTTTTGTGTTGAAACTCTCTCTGGGACGTGTGTCGTAGCTGCAAATCCTCCACCCCTTGCTCAGGCTCATAGTTATCTGTAAAAAAACACCTGAAGATGTAATCCTTGAAATATGTGTGATAGCTGCTGTTCTTAAGAGTTGTTTTTAAAATAAAAACTTCCTAGGAAGTCTTTTGCAAGGGTTTAATAAAAGGAAGGGTTGTGAAGTCTGAATTACCTGGGAGTGATGAAGCTACAGAATAAAGGCCCCAAATCATACTCAAGAGCTCAAGAGGCAAAACATGTTGGGCAGCTTTTTTGATAAACTTTGACCATATGCTGCTTGAGAAAGCGGGATTTATTTTCACACTTGAGTTGTGGTGCTACTAAGGACCACGATACTGTTCTCTCATTAGTGCTGCTTTTGCATCCTCTTTTTGACATGTTCATGTCCTTTTCTTCCTGGCAGCTTGCAGAGAAACATTGTGATAAATGTTGCCATACAAAGTCCCAGGATTTTTGGGTTTTGTCACAGGATCTTTCCCAACATCCTGCAAAAAACCAAAGATTTAAAAAATGTTTGGACTGGAACTGTCTAAGAGAACTAGGAGTTCTTTTATTCTCCTTCCTTTCAGTGCATCAAAGGACACCCATCAGTTTTATGCTTCAGAATGGAAAGTTATATACTGTGATTTTATCTCCAGAAATAAGCTGTTACGCTTCTTGGTAAGCAAGGCTTGTAGGAGAGGTAATATCTTTTATTAGACTAATTTATAGCCTGGAAAAAGAACAGACCAGCTTTCAGCACAGCAGCTCTTCCTTAGCTTCATTTCAGACCTTTAGTAAGGCAGTAATTTTAGAAGGAAAGTGACCCTGGGGTGAGCTGAGTTCTGTTTTAGACCATCTATTTTAATTCAGCTTTCTGAGTTAAACTAATAATCGCATCCAACCTGCCTTTATTAGTGGGGGAAACGTTTCAGCAACAGGAGCAATGGTTATCACTGTTGGGAATGCCAGCTACTCTATTTTTGACCCCTCAAGCAGTGTGGAAGAGATGTCTCTCTCCTTTTTGCTGGCATGTGCTGCTAAAAAGTGAAGAGGTGGATGCTATGCACCCCTTGTTGTTTCAGAAGCTCTGTGAGGAGGGTTTCCAAGGGCTGCAGAAATAGACAGGATGCTCAGTGCTGCAAGAGCCATCACGCCCACACCAAAATCAAAATGGCAAGAGGGGATGAAGGCTGTGGGTGTGACAGCTGCACATGGCTTTGTGCTGGGACCTCAGTGTGTGAAGATGCTGAGGCTTAAAAGGACAGTGCAAGAGTGTGGTGGTATAAGATGGTCTACTGAGCATGAATGTTTGAAGGTTTTGGTAACTTTCAGTGTTATTGGGTGAGGTGGTCACAGGAAAGTGTTCTTAACCTGAGGAAAGAAAACTACAGGAGAGGGAGCTATTGACAGAAATGCTTTCAGATGATCAAGAGCCGTGTCTCACAGTCATCTCCTTGGTGCATGGTGTATGGGCCAAATCTGAATGAAAGAAAGGGTTAAAATTCACAGCATTACAGGTGTGGAGGCTCCAAACCTATAAGGATTCAAAGCCAGGTTGGATGGGTCCTTGGGGAACCTGGTCTAGTTGAAGGTGTCCCTGCCTATGACAGGGTCTTGAAACTTGGTGGACTTTAATGTCTTTTCCAACCCACACTCTTCTATGATGCAGCGATTCTATGAAATCAGTACACTTCCTTTGGTGTGGCACAGTGTGTGTGCAACTCATCCTTACGTGACAGAAAATGCTATTTTTTTTCTCAGTCTATCTGAAATTTTCCTGTGTCCAGGCAGTGGATCCAAAGCAGACAGATTTGTTTCCCTGACACCCCAAATTGACATCTATACAGCAGCAAGATAAGACTGATCTGTGTCTTCAGACCATAGCTGTGGGCTACCATAGATAGCTGTGGATTCAGCGTGACCTTGCCAATGAGTCTCGTACTCAGATACTTAATTCTCCATATTTACTGTGTTTGGACCTAGGGGAAGTGCATGGATTCAATTCTGGAGATAGGCATTTAAGTGAAACATATAGTTAAGAGTTTTTCTCTGGTTTTGCATTTTTGGCAGTGGCATTCTTCATTTTAATGGACTGTGAGTTTCTTGCTCCCTTGTAGTGACTCATACCTTTTCACCACCATGCTGGGTGAGGTAGGAAAGTGAGTGATAATTTGAGATTTTTTTTTTTTAACCTGGAAAATACTTTCATTAAATTAAGAGTAGCTTTATGAAGACCCAGGATGGTCTGAATGGCATTATCTAGATGAACTCATACACTGAGGCTAGCATTAGTCCTTTCGCCCACATTCCCATTTTTGTCTGTGATGGTGACATGGTTACTTAGTAATGGAAGAAATGCTTCAGGCTTTCCTCTCACTCCAGAATGGGGAAAGACAAACTTTTCTTCCAGATGTAGTTATGTGCATGCCACTGAATCCACCAACACTGCAGAATGCAGAACACTGCAGAATGGCAATGACAAGTGAAATATTAGGTTTCAAAATTTCTAATGGCATTCATATCTTTAGATCAATGTAAGTGATGCATCTTAAATTCCCCCCCGCCCCCCCCAAAAAAAAAACTTCTGTAAAAATGAGTAACCTCATTTAACAGGTAAATTGTTAATGCATATGGACTTAAGTTCTTCCATGATCTAATCTTGCACCTTGTGATGATTGCATCGTTTTCAGCAGGATTTTACTGAGGGGGAAAAAAAGAGAAAGTGGCTTAGCAGCTTTGATGATGGATGGTGCTTTGCTGAGACTGTGGTTATTTCATTGGCTCACTTAAAATTTCTTTCACCCCGAAGACACCAATGCACCTCCTTTAGAAACTCCTTTTGAGAACTATCACATGTAGCAGAGTGTTGTGCTAAATTTCTGACACCTGTTTGGCTAAATCTGAATGACAAGTCTGCTGCCTCCTGTCTATTCACCACACATGCCTAAGTGTTAAAAATAGCCACTGAAGAAAGAAAATAGATGTTAAGTGTTAATGACCAATAGCCCTGGCTGAGAGCTTGGTCAAGAAAAATTCCCTGTGCTCTGGCAAAGGAACATACAGATGTATTTCTTGGTTTGATTGTGACTCTTGCACAGGACTCCAAAAATACGTAATTCTTCAGTGATAGAGGTATTGATTTCTTCTTCAACCACAGCTTAGAAATTTTTGCAGCTTCTCTGCTTAAATAAATCAGTCAAGGAAGGAGCTTACTACTGTATAACATATGGAGTTGTCAGTAGTTTTCATCTTTGAAACTGCTATTAATATCTTTTGGGAAAAGAGTCACACAAAGAAGACAGCAGAGCAGTAATGTTAAGTAGGGACTGATTAAGGGGACATTAAGTGCCTTATTAAATATTGCAGTGCAGGGAAGGGTGATGTTGAGCAGCTGAATTACAGAAAACATGATGAATGTTGCTGTCACATTTTCATTCATTAGGGCCCAACAACTCTCAGACCTTCAAGCCCAAGGTCTCCCCCAGGGTTTGTTGGAGGGCCTTATGTGGCTTCAGTAAAGTGTTTTCACAAATTAATTATTGCAGTAACCTCAGCAGTGATCCTCAGGAAGGGTTGCAGATGGAGAATCCCCATTTTGCTGCTGAGGAAACAGAAGAGCACAAAGAGTCCCAGCTCATTCAGCAGTTTCACATCTCCTACTGTTGCAGATGACAAGATGCTTTAGTTTCTCCACCTGCCTTTTTTTTTTTTTTTTTTCCTAAATTGGATAAGGGTCAAAACTGCCTCATCATTCTGCTATTACATGAGGAGGTGAAGAATTAGCTGAGTGGAAGATACAAGTGACCCAAATTAATGAAGTACTAGAGAAGTGAACATGCTTGATTAAAGTGATATACATTTTGGTTGCTCAGCATAATGCTCTTCCCAGCAGACAATGTAATTTTTGTGAAATTAACTCTGAGTGATAAAGTGCTTAAGAAATATTCTTTAGAAAAGTTGCTGAGAAATGAGGAGTCCCAGTGCAAGGTCTTGGTTGGTGCACACTGCCAAAGTTCATCTTCGTTGTCCATCAGTTGCAGAGCTGTTCACTGACACTCATCTGTTTTGTTTTTAGGCATGGCTGTGTGTAGTTCTGCATAAAAACAAAACCCAGCTAGAAATTCTTTCTAATTGAGTGAGTCTGAGAAAGTTTTGGAGTTTTTCTTATAAACCACTGTTTTTGGTTTTTTTTTTGTATGTGTGTGTTTGTTGTTTGTTTGTTTCTTTGTTTGTTTTTTAATGCAGATGGATTTCATAGATTCATAGAATGGTTTAGGTTGGAAAGGACTTTGAATATCATTCAGTTCCAACCCTCCTGCCACGGGCAGAAACAAGGCATCACAGAATCAGAGAAACATTCAGGTTGGAAAAAGACCCTCAGGATCACAAAGTCCAACCAATATCACTACTCTACAAGGTTCACCCTAAACCGTATCCTCAAGCACCACATCAGAATGACTTTTAAACACATTCAGGGTTGGTGCCTTCCTGGGTAGCCTGACCACTCTTGCTGTGAAAAATTTTTCCTTATGTCCACTCTGAATTTACTGAGTCAGCTTGAGGCCACTCACTCTTGTTCTGTCACTAATTACCTGTAAGAAGAGGCCAGAACCAAGCTTTCCACAATGTCTTTTCAGGTAGCTATAGACAGCCATGAGGTCTCCCCTCAGCCTTCTATTTTTCAAAGTAAACAGCCCCAGCTACTTTAGTTGTTCTTCATAAGATTTATTCTTCAGGTCCTTCCCTAGCTGCATTACCTCCTCAGCACTTGTTCTAGAATCTCAACATCCCTCTTGTATTGAGATGAATACAATACTTGAGGTGAAGCCTTACCAACGCCAAGTACAAGGGCACAGTCACTTCCCTATTTCTCCCTCATCCAGCCTGGCCTTGAATACTTCCATGGAGGGGGCTGTGGTATTGTGTTCAAAACCCTTCTTTCCCCCCTCCTCCTTGTGGAGTTGTGATGAGGGAAAGAGAAAAGCAGTGGGGAATGGGAAAGGGGCAGAAGAAGACACCTTTTCCTCCTAAGGCCATGGTCATAAACACATGGACCCTTCCTCAGACTGTGTGTCAGAATCTTCATGTTTTGGCAAGCCTGAGATGCTATAGGCTGAGCTTCCCACTTCTTTTGATGAGACTGACAACAATTAGGAGGTATTAAAAAGGAGTGAGCTGGAAAGCGCATGCTTCTTCACTGCAGAGCGTTGCCCTTGCTGCAAAGTGCTCTTGCTGGCTCTCTATCCTCTGCCTTTTTGCATAGCACATGTGGACTATAAACTTTCAAAAGGCTTCCCCAAAAGTAGATCATAAGAGGAATTCTCACAGCTAACAATGCTGCCTTGTGAGTAAAACTGGAACATTTCCTAGAGTCTGTGGGGAAAGCCTGCCTCTTGTTAGTGGGGATATTCACTGCTTCTGGGTTCACCTTTTCCAAATACTGTTACTTAGACTATTTGTAATCATTACTATATTCTGAAGATATTCTCAACTGAACTTAAGAACCTGTATAATTGTCATAACTTTGTATATGGTTACATGGAGGCAGTGTTTGAATTAACAATTTGTATTTTTATTAATTCTCCACCTCAACCCCTCTTCATTTTGCAACAGAGGCATCCGCAGCCTCCCTGAGCAACCTGTTCCAGTGTCTCACCATCCTCACTGCCAAGAATTTATTTTTAATCTCCAGTCTAAATCTCCCCTCCTCAAACTTTAATCCATTCCCTCTCATCCTGTCACTACAAGCCTGTGTAAAAAGTCCCGTTCTAGCTTTCTTACAGCTCGCTTTTAGGTACTGCAAGGCTGCTTTAAGGTCTCCCAGAGCCTTCTCTTCTGCAGGCTGAAAAACACCAACTCTCAGCTCCGTAGGGGAGGTGTGCTTCAGCCCTCTAATCATCCTTGTGGCCTTCCTCTGGAGCCACTGCAGCAGCTCCAGAGCTCCATTTCTTTATGCTGGGGTCACCAGAACTGGATGCAGTATACCAGGTGAGGTCTCAGCAGAGCAGAAAGGCAGTGTTCCCTCCGTGTCCTGCTGCTCTCAATTCTTTGGATGCAGCCCGGCATATAGCTCCCTTCTGGGCTTCAGACGACCCTTGCTGGCTCATGGTGAGTCATCGCCAGCTGACACTCCCAAGTCTTTATGTTTGAGACTGCTCTTGAGTCACTCCTCACCCAGCCTGTATTTGTGCTTGGGATTGCCCTGACCCAGGTGCAGGATTTTGTACTTGGGCTTGTTGAACATCATGAGGTTGGCTAGGGCCCACCTCTTCAGCCTGTCCATGTCCGTCTGGATGAATCGCTTACTCCAGTGTGTTAGCTGGATCACAGAGCTTGGTGTCATCTGGAGACTTGCTCAATCCCACTGTCCATGTTGCTGACAAATATGTTAAACAGCACTGGTCCCAGTACCAACTTCTGAGGGCTGGCTTATATCAATGACATGCTCACCAGTGATAGGTTCCTACATATATACCTGAGTAAGGCCATAAAATTACCAAAGTGAGATATGTGGATGGTATCAACTAATGGGGAGAAAACCCCAATTATCTTTAAGGAGAAAAAATATGCTTTTTTGTCGTCTGACAAAACATACTACAACAGTGAAGTTGTTGTTAATAAAGGAGAGCAGCTAAAACAGATAATACAGACTATTGTAGATCTCAGTGTCAGCACTTAGACTCAAAGCATATGAAACAACAAAACAGTGGGAAAAGATACCAATTAATAGAATCACAAAATGGCTTAGGTTGGAAGTGACATCAGAGATCATCAACTTCATCTTCTCCACCCTGGGCAGGGACACCTCTCAAGTAGAATTGGCTGGTCAAGGTCTTGAACACCTCAAGGGATAAAGTGTCCTCCACCTCTCTGAGCAACCTCTTCCAGAGTCTCACCACCTTCATACTTCATTTCTTCCTAAGATCCAGTATAAACCTATTCTCCCTCAGCTTCAAACCATTCACCCTTGTCCTATTTCTAGACACCATCATGTAAAATCCCTCTGCAGCCTTCCTGTAAGATCTCTTCATGTATTGGAAGGCAGATCTAAGGTGCTCCCAGAGTCTTCTCTAGGATGAACAACTCCAGCTCCCTCAGCCTATCTTCATAGCAGAGCTCTTTCAGCCATTGTATGCACTCCTCTGGACTGACTCCAAAAGCTGTGTGTCCTTCTGCTGGGAACACCAGCACTGGAGGCAGTATTGGCGGTGAGGTCTCAGCAGAGCAGAGTGAAGGGACAGAATCCCCTCTCTTTCCCTGTTGGCTACACTCCTCTTGATGCAGCCCAGCGCACATAGCCTGAAGCTAGAACCTGGCACATTATCTGGGTTTTCATTGCCATCTGGTGGCTGCTTGTTATATTTCAGAATGACCCGTGGAGAGGTTTTTTTTTTTGTGTGGTTTTTTTTTGGTTGCTTTTGTTTTTGTTGTTGTTGTTGTTGGTATCCATATCATTTCAAAAAGAAAGCACAAAATCAGCAGCTGTGCAATTAATATAGAATGTATTCAGAAATACTCTGCTTTTATGTATAACAACTATATATTAGCCTATATTAATATATGACTTAACTGCTATGAGGTAAGAATACATGTGACCAAATGTAGCCTAAAACTCATGGAATCATAAGATTCTGTAGGCTGGAAGAGAGCTTTAAAGCTCCTCTAGTCCAACTGCCCTGCAGTCCACAGGAACATCTGCAACTGCAGCAGTTTGCTCAGAGCCCCAAACAACCTAACATGGAATGGTTGCAGGGATGGGGCAGCTACCTCCTCTGGACAACCTGGGGCAATGCCTCACCACTCATAAAGACTTTATTCCGTCTATATGCTCTGAATTTCACTCCTTTAGTTTCATCATCTCTTGTCTTGTCACAACAGGCCCTGCTCAAATGTCCATCTGTCCCCAGATTTCTAATAGGCACCTTTAAGTTCTGAAAGGCCACCACAAGGTCCACTTTGAGCCTTCTCTTCCCCAGGCTGAACAGCCTCCAGGCCTGCCATCATTGCTGTGGACTCCTCTGGCCCTGCACCAATAGGTCCCTGTCTTCTCTGTCCTGAGGACTCCAGAGCTGGCCCCAGTACTGCAGATGGGGTCTCAGCAGCTTGGAACAGAGGGGAAGAATCCCCTCCCTCATGCTGCTGAGGATCAGCCTAGCATGTTGGTGGCTCATGTCCAACTTTACATCCACCAGCACCCCCAAATCCTTTTCTGAAGTGCTTCTTTCAATCCCTTCATCCCCCAGCCTGGGCTGATACTGGGGCTTATCCCAATCAATGTGCAGAACCTTTCCCTTGGGCTTGTTAAAACTCCTGAGGTTGCCATGGGCCCACTCCTCAGTCTTGTCCACATCCTTCTGGATGGTGGCCCATCCCTCAGATCCTATGGACACCAACAGTGCTGTGCAGCAGCAGGTATTTACAGTTCCAGAACTGTAACATAAGAGCTTAAAAAAAAATAAAAAATTCATCAAACACAATGAAAGAAGACATGAGATCTTGAGGTGCTCTTTGAATTAGTTCTCTTTTGTGTGAGGTTATGTATGGTATTGTGTTCCTGAAACTCAGCTTGCATTTCCACCTCACTGTGTGTGGTTGCTATGCTGTCTGCTACACTTAGAGATAATAGATGTTAATTATAGATGTTTTTTGTTAATTGTATTTATTTTTGTGTTTGTCAACTTAGTTTTGCATGTGATTGTCCATTCATCAGAAATGTAATTTTCAGTGTAAATAAGTCACCTTGAGATTTCAGTTGCCTTCTGCACAGCCAGAAAGAAATGCCACTCTTGTGTAATGTTGTTGACTTTTTTTTTTGTCTTCTTAAAAGCAGTTGCTAACAGCTTCTTTGTAGCTGATCTTGTTCATTTCATGAATAAATAAGATTCATAGAATACCAGGTGGGAAGGGACCTCAAGGATCATCTAGTCCAACCTTCAGGAAAATATTTAAATGAGCATCTTGATCATCCCTGGAGGTGTTTAAGGTCAGGCTGGATGAGGCCTTGGGCGAGCTGCTCTAGTGGGAGGTGTCCCTGCCTGTGGCAGGGGGTTGGAGCTGGATGATCCTTGAGGTCCCTTCCAACCTAAACCATTCTATGATTCTATGATTCTATGTTTTATGAAGGTGTGTTTTTGGACAAGGAGTAAGAAGAGAAAGGAACAAAGTGCCCAGAGAAGTGGCGGAGTCTCCATCCCTGGAATTATTTAAAAGCCATGTAGAGTTACAGAATTATAGAATTGCTTTGGTTGGAAAAGACTCCAGGGATGGTGACTCCAACACCGCCTGGGCAATCACTCTTTCAGTAAAAGTATTTTTCCTTTTATCTAACCTAAACTTCCCCAGGCACAATTTGAGGCCATTTTCTCTCATTCTATCACCTGATATTAGAGGACAGAGACCAACCACCCCTCCTCACCCCAACTCCCTGCTACCTCCTTTCAGGGAGCTGTAGAGAGCAATGAGACCTCCCCTCAGCCTCTTCTTCCCTGGACTAAACAACTACAGTTCCCTCAGCTACTCCTTATCAGACCTGTTCTCCAGACCCTTCCCCAGCTTTGTTGCCCTTCTCAGAATACACTCCAACACCTCAATGTCCTTTTTGTGGTGAGGGTTCCAAAGCTGAACCCAGTATTCAAGGTTCAGCTGCACCAGTAGATGTGGTTCTGAGTGCTATGGTTTAGTGGTGACCTGGCAGTGATGGGTTAATGGTTGGACTTGATGATCTTAAAGATTTCCTCCAACCAACTTTGTTCTATGATTCTGTGAGTCTATGATTCTGTGAAAGCCTTGACTGCCCCCAGAAGCAATTTCATCTTTGATTGCATTGCTGATGCCACGTCCACTGTCCTTGCTGTGCTCTTCCTTTGGATTTTGATACTATTTTTACTGGGCTCTTATCTCCAGCACTGACACTGAGGTGGCTGTCTGCCAAATTTTCCTTTATGAAAACATTCACCTTTTCCTTGCTGCTGCTGTCTGCTCTGCTTGCAGCTTTAAGACTTACTGGCTACCAAGAGTCATTTGCTACAGTCTTTGTTTTGTCCTCTACTCTGTCATCCATATTTCTTCACTCTGTGATTGAAAGTAACAGTACATGATGTCTGATACTGTTACTAAGTCGAATCCTTTAAAAATGCATATCTTGGTGTCCTCTAATCATTCATTACCAGGACAACAAAACATTTTGAAGCAGGTGTTTTCCTTCTAATTGTTTTTTTGAGAAGCCTATTACTTCCTGTTACACAGCATTACCAGAAAATGTGCTCTTTACCTTTGCTACCATAAATTCTCTCTTAGGCCATCTTATCCTAGTCATAAATATGGTGTCAAAGAGGATGTCTACATTCCCCCAAGTGTTGTGAAGATCACTGTTTTAAAGCTTTCTGCCCCTGCACATTTTACAGAAAGGTCAGTATCTTGTAACTTCCTTGAGCAACATCTTCAAAGCAGCCAGCTCACCTGAGTGAGTGAAATTAGAACCATAGAACTGCTTTGGAAAAGACTTTTCAGATCATCAAGTACAGCTGTGCTCTAACTCTGCCAAGTCTGGTGCTAACCTGTGTGCCTCAGCACTAGATTTCTGCCTCTTTAAAATGCTTCCATGGATGGTAATTCAACCACCTCCCTGAAAAGCTCGTTCTGGTGTTTGGGAACCCCTTCAGCAAAGAAGTTTCTTCTGATATCCAACCTAAACCTTCCCTGGTGCAACTTGAGGCCATTTCCTCTCATTCTGTCATCTGATACTAGAAGGAAGAGATTCACCTCCTCCTCACTACTGTCTGTTTTCAGAGAATCGTAGAAAGCATAAAGGTCTCCTCTCAGCCTCCTATTCTCCAGGCAAAACAACCCCAGTTCCTTCAGCTGCTCCTCAAGACTGATCTCTGATAGATGTGAGGCCATTACCAGGACCGTGTCTGCCAGACCATTCTCATACAGCTCTGCTGTCCTCACCATTGGAAGCTGGTGAGGTTGATTTGCAACTCAGGACTTAGCTGCATAGAGTGTTGTGGAGCTTGTTCACCCTTGCACGAAACTTCATTTGGGCTTTACATTGAGAGAAAGCTGCAGGGCTGCTGACGATAAAGACAGTCTCCTTTTTTACTGAAAATGCTGAAATGAGCAAAATGCCTTTGCACTCTGGCTCTTCCCTGAAGCATGTCCTGTCCAAAACCAGGAGTGGTACTGTGTACTTGCTGTGCCAGATTTGAGAGTTAAGCTCCACATTTCACAGAATCATAGACTTGTTTCAGCTGGAGAAGACCTCTAAATTGTTGAGTGCAACTGTCAACCTAAGACCATCATGGACATTAAACCATGTCCTAAAGTGCCATAGCCACACATTTCTTGAACACTTCCAGGGATGCAAGGCATCGAGGAGGGTGTGTAGCAAACTTGCTGCTCTGATCTTCTGAAGAGCAGACTTCAACTTCTTCAGGGACCTCCCTGGCAGGGTGCTATGGGGAAAAATGGAAGGAAGGGGGGGGCAGGAAAGTTGGTCAGTGTTCGAGGATCACCTCCTCCAGGCCCAGGAGCAATGCAACCCAAAAAAGAGGAAGGCAGGTAAGAACACCAGGAGGCCTGCATGGATGAATAGAGAGCTTTTAGACACACTTAGTTGCAAGATAAAAGCTTGTAAGGACTGGAAGCAAGGACAGGTAACCTGAGATGAATACAAAGAAATTGTTTGTGCAACCAGAGCTGAGGTTAAGAAAGCTAAAGGACAGCTAGAATTAAATCTGGCTGGGGACATTAAGTGGAACAAGAACTTCTTCAGGTATATTATTCAGAAAAGGAGGACAAGGGAGAATGTGGGACCCTTCCAGAAGGGAAATGGAGAGCTGGGGACAAAGGATGTGGATAAGGCTGAGGTGCTCAATGACTTCTTTGCCTCAGTCTTCAATGGCAAGGGCTCCAAACACAATGTCCAAGTCCCAGGTGGCAAAAGTAAGGACTGGGAGATGGAAGATCTACCCTCTATAATTGAGGATCATATTTGTGAGCACTTAAGAAATCTGAACATGCACAAGTCCATGGGACCTGATGATATCCACCCATGGGTCTTGAGGGAACTGTTGGATGAAGTTGCTAAACCACGGTCCATCATATGTGAAAGGTCATGGCAGACTGGTGAAGTTCCTGCTGACTGGAAAAGGGCAAACAGAACACCCAGCTTCAAGAGGGGAAAAAAGGGGATGACCCCGGGAACTACAGACCAGACAGTCTCACCTCAATGTCTGGGAAGATCATGGAGCAGATCCTCCTGAAGGCTCTGCTAAGGCAAATGAAAACAAAGCAGAGGTGATTGGCAATGGCTTCACTAAGGACAAATCATGCCTGACAAATTTAGTGGCTTTTTATGATGAAGTCACAGCAACAGTGGACAAAGGAAGGTCAACTGACATCATCTACCTGGACCTGAGTAAGACATTTGAGTCTGTCCCACATGACATCTTGGTCACCAAACTGGAAAAACACAGACTTGATGAGTGGAGCACTGCTGGTTAAGAAATTGGCTTGATGATTGCACACAAAGAGTGGTGATCAACGGCACAATGTCCACCTGAAGACCAGTGATAAGTGGCATCCCTCAGGGGTCAGTGTTGGAACCAGTGCTGTTTAACATCTTTGTCAGTGACATGGACAGAGGAATCGAGTGCACCCTCAGCAGGTTTGCAGATGACACCAAGCTGTACGCCACAGTTGACTTGTGAGAGGGCAGGGATGCCATCCAGTGGGACCTGGACAGGCTGGAGAGTGGGCCCAAGCCAACCTCATGAAATTCAACAAGGCCAAGTGTAAGGTCCTGCACCTGGGTTGGTGCAATCCCAAGCACAAATACAGGCTAGGTGGTGAATGACTGGAAAGTAGCCCTGAGGAAAAGGATCTAGGGGTCTGGGTTGATGAAAAGATCAACATGAGCTAGCAGTGCACACGTGCAGCCTGGACAGCAACCACATCCTGGGCTGCATCAAGAGAAGCGTGACCAGCAGGGCAAAGAAGGGGATTCTCCCCCTTCGCTCTCATCAGATCTCGCCTGGAGTACTGTGTGCAGTTCTGGAGCTCCCAACAAAGAAGGACACGGAACTGTTACAGTGGGTTCAAAGGAGAGCCACGAAGATAACCAGCGGGCTGGAGCACTTCTGCTATGAGGACAGGCTATGAGAGTTGGGGCTCTTCAGCCTGGAGAAGAGAAGACTTCGAGGAGACCTTATAGTGGCTTTCTGGTATCTGAAGGGGACCTACAGGAAGGCTTGGGAGGAACTATTTACAAGGTCTTGTAATGACAGGACAAGGGGCAATGGGTTTACACTTGAAGAGGGGAGATTTAAACTAGATGTTAGGAAGAAGTTCTTTACAGTGAGGGTGGTGAAACACTGGAACAGGTTGCCCGGGGATGTTGTGGCTGCTCACTCCTGGGAGGTGTTCAGGGCCAAGTTGGGTGAGACCTTGAGCAACCTCTTCTAGAGGGAGGTGCCCTACCTATGGCAGGGGTTTGAACTGGATGATCTTGAGTTCCCTTCCAACCTAACCCATTCTATGATTCTGTGGTGATTCCACCACTTCCCTGGCCAGCCTGTTCCAATGCCTGACCACTCTTTCAGTAAAAAAAAACTTTTTCCTAATACCCACTCTGAGCCTCTGCTGGCACAATGTCAGGCCATTTCCTCTCATTCTATCACCTGATACTAGGGAGAAGAGGCCAACCTTCACTGCACTCCAACCTCCTTTCAGGGAGCTGTAGAGAGCAATGAGGTCTCCCCTCAGTGTCCTTTTTTCCAGACTAAGCAACCCAGCTCCCTCTGCTGCTCCTTATCAGACCTGTTCTCGAGACCCTTCCCCAGCTTTGTTGCCTTTCTCAGGACATGCTCCAGCAACTCAATGTCCTTTTTGGAGTGAAAGGTCCAAAACTGAACCCCGTATTTGAGGTGAGGCCTCACCAGTGCTGTGTACAGGGGCACAGTCACTTCCATGGTCCTGCTGGCCACACCATTTCTGATCCAGGCCAGGGTGCTGGTGACCTTCTTGGCCCCCTGAGAACACTGCTGGCTTGTGTTCAACAGGCCATCAAACAGCACCCCCAAGTCGTTTTCTGCTGGGCAGGGGCAGTTTCCAGCCATTCTGCCCCAAAGCCTGGAGTGTTGCTTGGTGTTCTTGTGACCTAATTGCAGGACCAGAGATATGTTTCCTTATCTTGCTCCAAGTGAGGAGCAAGTAATTGTAATGAGTCATTAGGGGATGCAATAAAAGGGTATAGAACATGACAAAATACTGTTAGTACAACAAAGTAAACTTTATGTAAGACATGATATAAATCTTGGAGCTGATGCCTGAAGTGACAGATTAGGTTGAAGATAATTAGTTCATCATTGAGTATTGCAGTCTATGTAAAGCATAAAACATTAATTTTTATGTTGGTCTTAGTAAAAGTGTAGATATGTGCCTCATGGCTTGATATTTTATATCTATGGTAGAATCTTGTCCTAGCACATTGAGTCGAAACCAGTTTTTATCCTTTTTCATCCTGCTTATCACTGGGCTGGAGAGTGAGAATTTCATACTGCTGTAATCTTTGATAGGTAGAGGTCATGCTGCTGCTCAGCAGAGGAACCGGCTCATCCACCACCAGCCAGCTGGTAGAGCATGTGTAGGAGCAGTAATGCCAGCAGACACACTTTGTACAGAATCTGTAAGACATTGCTTTCTGTTTGCAAGCTAGCCTGTTGTAAGTTTCACTCAGGGGAACAAATACAGATATATTGATTTTCTCACACTGCTCTGTGGCTGTTTATATTCCTGGTGACTATGGGAGTGTTACCTAAGCAAGGATAGAGGAATCTTTGGATTTTAAAGAGGCTTCAAAACAGCAGTGTGGTGAGATGCAGTGGCCCTGCGTGGCCCTGCCAAGAGAATAAAATTCCTGATTCCATTGTTTACTCAGGGATTAGAGAACATTTGTGTGTTCTGTAAACTCAAACAGAAATTGTATTAAAACCCAAGGAAGTGCCTAAGGAAGCACTACTTGCCTAGCAGGAGCGGGTTGAAGCCTGAAGCTAGGTGAGAATAGGGAGCTTGCGTATTAGTTTGTATAACACCCTGAATTTATGGTACTTACAAGACTGAAGGAAAAATATTCCTTGGATAATTGGAGGTACTCTAAAAGATTTTTTCCTCTTTGTGTTTGAGGAGCAGTTTTACTGAGACCCTTTTCTGGCTATCTGTTGCAAGATAAGGGAGCTCCTAAGAGAAAAGGTTATGTCAGGATTGAAGTAGTTTATGCAATAATTTAAGAAATTAAGATCTGTTTTTAACAGAATAGAAGATGAAAATACTAACAAACTAGAATTCTACTGGAATCAAAGAAGCTGCTAGGGTTTGGCTTTCCAAAATAACAAAACATGCAGTGTGCTGTGGTTGTGGTGTTATGCAAATCTGGTTTACCAAGAAGCATGAAATGGAAACCTTAGTTTCAGGTCTTCTCCTAATGATCTTATAAACTAAGTAGAATAAATTTCTGTGTGGTCATCATATTCTGTGATTTTTTTTTTTTCCTGTCCCAGAGCATATGGGGCAAAAGGCAATGTGGTCCTTTCTGTCCTTCTTTGATTAGTTCTGTTTGCTACTTTAGATGCTGCAGTAGCTTTGTCACATTGATGTTGACTCAGTTGTCTGGAGACAGATTTCGCAGTAAGACACTGTAGTGAAAAATACACAAATACAGAACAGGAACCTACAATGTCTGCTATGAAAAAACTGAAGTGTGTCAGCTTTTCTAGCATTCTTAATAGGTGGAATGGGCAAGGAATTGGCTCACCACAAAACCTGGCAGATTTTTCTATGTCATGGCACTGCTGGTCAGCAATACCTTTGTGTTGTGGAGGGTCTGTAGGCCCGAAAATAGGCTTATTTTATGCCTTACTTTGCCTTGCCTGCCCAAACATGTTTTCCTTCCCAAACCAAGGGTAAACACCCTAAAGGCACTGTGATGGTTTGGGTGTTCCCTGTCCCCCCCACTTTTAGAAATCACCCAGACTAGACTCAGTCGGCTCTGGAAATTTGAATGAAGCTTATATTTACAGCTGACACAATTTACAAGCAGATATTTACACTATATACAGTTATGTACAGAAATATACAAGGTAAAAAAGGTAATACAAACACAATTCCCCTCCCAGAAACCTGAGTCCCCAGGAGGGGCTCTCAACCACCCCTCACCTTCCCCCTACCCCTCTCAACCTTACCCCAGTCCTAAGGAAGAATGGAGGTTCGGCCAAGAGGGTTAAAAAGCAAGGTGAAGCAGCCAAGCAAAAGGAGGGTGAGGTTAGAAAGCAAGATGGAGTCCAGCCAGCAGCCTCACGTTCTCCCCAGCAGGCAAAGCTCCCCAGCGAAGAGAAGAAGCAAGTGCAGTAATCTTTGTTTTGCCTTTCTTCTTTACACATCCCAGCAAGACTGTGAGGGAAGTAGACCTCACCATTGTTTTCATTTTACAGCCTATCATCTAGTTCTTCTCACCAAAACATGCTAGCTAGGCTCAAACTAGCACAGGCACAAAAGGTACAATAGGCTTAGGTGCCATAAAGTCTGGCCTGTCTAAGGTCCAGGTTGTAAACAAGTTATATAAGCTGGTTGTAAACATGTTGCATAAGCCCACACTGTCGCTCTCAGCATGTGGCCTAGCCTATGCTCTCCCCATATTTGGAGGTACCAGGCAAGTGATTTCGCCTATTATGGTATTGTTTGGCTGACTGCCAACTCTGATTGGTCGCTGATGGCCAATTAGGCAATTAATCTCAGCCCACAGTTCATAAATGGAAGCTCACACGTGCTGCTTCTGCTTCTGCGTACCCTAACTCTCACATGCTCTGACATCACCTGCAGCTTCACTTGGTTGCACACTCGCTTCACCAGCATGCTCACACTCATGCTCAGGCCCCGTGCTCGGGCCCCCCTTGCTCACCACTGCTTACACTCGGGCACACCTGATTATTAGATTTAGACTCGCCAGCCTACTTGCTTATGCTATTATTATGAAGACAGAATCTCCCAGCCAGCTGTGGTGAGCTAATCAGGATTTGATCCTGCATTGCCTGTGTATTTCTGGATCTCAGACTCCCCAGACAGCTGTGCACACCCTGCACACCTGCTGCCTTCATTGCCTGGGGGGCACCATTGCTGCCAAGATACCGGGACACAGACCCTGCATGCGATCAGCTTGCCAGCCAGCATAAGAACCGTGCTCAGACTGCATGGCATCCTACTCCTGCATCTGAGATCCTGCCAGCAGTCCCTGGACCAGCCCCTGGACAAAGCATCCAGAAGGAGCCAGGAGACAAAGGCGGACAAAGCATCCTCGCCAGGAGAACAAAGTCAGAGACTGTAATTTCCCCCAGATAGCTGGGAAGACTGCATCCTCTCCCCAGAAGTTGGGAGGATTATTCATTTCCCCTAAAGCCGGGAAGAATTCCAGCCTCAACAGTCCACGAGCAAAGCTTCCCTGAGGCTTGGACACTGCTAGGTAAATAGGCTGTTGACACAGCCCCGGAGGGTGATTAATGNTATTAATAAGCCATATTGTGTTATTATTCCCATAAGGTCCTTCCATAACCGTGAAAAGAATCCATTTTAATATTAAATGTGGTGGTTGGGGGTGACGAGAGTTCAGAATATTGAAGTTAATAAATATATATTTTTATAAATATTATCTCACACCTATTAATTTCTCCCCTTCGCCACGAATTGGCATAGGTGGCAGAATCCCCCTCCATGACACTTTGTCATGGCAGGAATTGCAAAAGCCTTGGATAAAATGTCAAGATTTCTTTACAATGCTTCTTTTACCTTTTCTTTTGTGAGCCCTAACTGCTGTCTGTCAGTGCTGTAACCTGTAGCAGTAATGAAACATTTGTAACGTGCACCACATCCCTTGCATGAATGCCACAATAGAAATGCAAAAGAAAATACCTCTGGTGGGGCCTATAACTCCAGTTAAAGACCTGTTTGTAAAGCTCTTTGTGTCCTTTGAATGGGTCACAAAGTAAAGGTGAAAGCAAACACCTGGGCTTTGAGCAAACAGTTATAGACTGCAGAAAAACCTGAAGCACTCAGCAATATTTAGTTGCTCTTCTGACTCCATGATGGCTGACTTTTGCCTAAACAGTTTGTGCTTCTACGTTGTATCATTAAGAATCAGTAACTACCAACACCAAAATTATTTTTTGTCCTCTACAGGGACTTAATTTGCTATATGTTCTTTTCTCTAACTATTTCAGAAACTGATTTCCCTCTGACTGTGCAAAGTGGCATCCCTTTGGCTGTTCCTTGTCAACTGGATTTCTCTGGTCTTCTGCTAAATCTTCAGGAAAATCTTCCAATATCTGTTACTTGTACCCTTTTGATCCCCATTGTGATGGTCTGAGATAATTATCCATTTTGTTCCAAAATAGGGGTAAAAAGTATCACAGCAGGAAAAATACCATACAAAAGCAAACTAGATTCTGCCATGATTGGTCAAGATTGTCCCTCACATTTTTATGAGGTTATATTTTGATGATGTAGTGCAAGTGGACCCAAAAACATTTTAATTTTTGGAAGCATTATGAAGTAGGTCACAGCCTACTCTGAAAATACCTTTTTCTATTTCATTATTTCTATGCATTTTTTTGATGATGGTCCCAGACACCATGGTTGTTACTTTTACTTAAGTCCTTTATTGTGGGGTTGGTGGAGTACTGGAACAGCCTGCCTGGGGAGTTGGTGGAGGTCACATCCTTGGACACATTCCAGGTCAGGCTTGATGAGGCTCTGATCAGCATGACCTAGTTTGGGGTACCCCTGCTTCCTACAGGAGTATTGGGCTAGACCTCTAGAGGTCACTTCCAACCCAGTCCGTTCTATGACCCTACAGCTTTCAGGCTGTGCTGCTAATAAGCCCAGTCTGAATTAATCTCTGAAGCCCTACTCCTGCAAAATGGAGGGACAGATTGATGATTGCTTCTCCAACCAAATACGTTCTGAACAGCTTCCTCCATTGTTTTTTGTTTGTTACAACTGGTTTTGGTACAGTGCTGTTGGAAAATTCTTTTGAAGTTTGGCTCTGTATATTAGGGATGCTCTGGAC
>WAAF01020824.1:1497-52480 GCA_013400475.1 Tricholaema leucomelas | reverse complement strand
CCTAGAGAATAAATCTTATGAGGAGTGACTGGGACAGCTAGGGATGGTTAGTTTGAAAAAGTGGAGGCTGAGGGGAGACCTCATTGCTGTCTACAACTACCTGAAGGGACATTGTGGAGAGGCTGGAGCTGGTCTCTTTTCACAGGTAACTGGAGACAGAACAAGGGGGAATCGCCTTGAGATGAGACTGGGTAGGTTTAGATTGGACATTAGGAAAAGGTTTTTCACAGAGAGAGTGGTCAGGCACTGGAATGTGCTGCCCAGGGAGGTGGCTGAATCACCAACCCTGGGTGTGTTTATGGGTCGTTTGGATGTGGTGCTTAGGGATATGGTTGAAGGTGAATCTTGTAGAGTAGGTTTGTAAGTCGGACTTGGTGATCCTGAGGGGCTTTTCCAATCTGGAGATTTCTGTAGTTATGTGATTTTCTAATTGTTAATTTTCAGCTGCCAAAGTGAATAAGCAGCAGAATCCTTAAATACAAGCAAATAGCAAACTAGTTTAGGTTGGACTGGATGATCTTGGAGGTCTCTTCCAACCTGGTTGATTCTATTCTATTCTATTCTAGTTAAAAGCCGGTTAATCTAGGCTGTGGACTTGTGAGAAGAGATAGCTTACCATGGACTGGTAACACTGGACATGGAGAAGTGTGGCCAGCAGGGCAAGGGAGGTGATTCTCCCCCTTTACTCTGCTCTCATCAGATCCTACCTGGAGTACTGTGTGCAGTTCTGGAGCCCCCAACACAAGAAGGACATGGAACTCCTGGAGCCAGTCCAGAGGAGAGCCACGAAGATGATCAGAGGGCTGCAGCAGCTCTGCTATGAGGACAGGCTGAGAGAGTTGGGGCTCTGCAGCCTGGAGAAGAGAAGGCTTCGAGGAGACCTTAGAGTGGCTTTCCAGTATCTGAAGGGAGCCTACAGGAAAGCTGGGGAGGGACTATTTACATGGTCTAGTAATGTTAGGACGAGGGGGAATGGGTTTAAGCTGGCAGAGGGGAGATTTAGACTGGATGTTAGGAGGAAGTTCTTTACAGTGAGGGTGGTGAGACACTGGAACAGGTTGCCCAGGGAGGTTGTGGATGCTTCCTCCCTGGAGGCGTTTAAAGCCAGGCTGGATGAGGCCTTGAGCAGCCTGCTCTAGTGGGAGGTGTCCCTGCCTATGGCAGGGGTTTGGAGCTGGATGATCCTTGAGGTCCCTTCCAACCTAAACCATTCTATGATTCTATGATTCTATGACTGTATCTCATGGTTTCTTCTCTCAACTCTGCCTTAGCAAACCCTATTCTTTTGGTGCTGAGTTTCTGCTGAAAGAGTTAAAAACCAGACAAACAATGACAACCAATTTCTCATGAAGCAGTTCCTGCATTCTTATTGTTTGTAACCTGAAATATAACTTCAAGCTATCTCAATACACAGTTGATGACGTACCCCTGCAGACCCTTTTTTCCTTCTTATCTACCTAAGTGTATACAGATTTCTAGTCCAGAAAACCTCAGGATCTTAATAAAGAATAAAGATAAAATGTTATATTAAATTAAAAGTATGGTTAAGTTTCCCAAACCAAATTGATGTTTATAACAAGTCGTTTTTCCTCTGCTAAACTACTCTGAAAATGAAATATGCCTCTTCCGTGGTTTATGTTGTTACTGGCAAGATTGACGTTGGGACAATTCTTCAGGCACCAAAAATACATGCAGATCTCTACAGATGTCCCTGACAGAAAAAAAAGGTCACTCACATTTGGTCCAAGCTGTCATGACTCTATTGATGTAGGTTGTCATTTGCTGGAGCTCTTAAAATATCCTTGTCCCCCTACAGCAGTGTTTTTTTCTAAAATTAAGAAAGATATATGGAAAAGGAAAACTTAAATACCATATGTATCCCTCAAAACAACACTGACAAGTTTTGTTGAGAGCATTCCATCCATTTTTAAACATGGTTTAGCTGAAAAAGACAGGTAAGCACTTGAACATTAAAACTCTTTTTCAGGTCTAAACCAGAAGTGGCGAATGTTGCTACTGCAACATGGCAAATACAAGAAGGATGTCAAACTAGATTTGATTTTCTCTTGCTCAGGCTTGACTGAAGTCTTCATCTTAAGCACAGTAGGCCTTGTGCATTGGCTCTTACATTTAGTAACATTTCTACAATTGCATCAACAGATATTTAATGTAATTCTCATTTAATGTACTTTTAATATTTAACATAAACTGCACAATGCAATCTAAGTGCTATGAGGAGTTACTTTAAATGTGTGATTCCAGCATAAGCAAAAGTGAGTATTTTTTTATTTAGAAGTGGTAGCACTGTTGGGTGGGTCTCATAAAGTTCTTGTGGGTTTGACTTCATAGTTTCCCTTGTACCCACCCATGAGCTTCTGCCAAACCAACCATGCTTCATTTCAGGCTCATTCTTTGAACCTACTAATTAAGGACTTTCAAAGTGTGTATGTATTATATAACCAAATATGATGTCACAAGCAGCTTTAAAGAAGAAATGGTTGCAAATAGTAGCTGCTTTTTTTCCTCTTTTGAGACATACAAGCTGCCATACTTGAAATGTAAAATATTTCTGCAGTAGTATTGGTATCAGAACATGGTAAAACTTGGTTACATCAATGGAACACAAACCCTATTAGGAGAGGCTGAGGGAGCTGGGGTGGTTTAGCCTGAAGAAGAGGAGGCTCAGCAGAGACCTCATCGCTGTCTGCAACTACCCGAAGGGAGGCTGTAGCCAGGTGGGGGTTGGTCTCTTCTGCCAGGCAACCAGCAACAGAACAAGGGGACATAGTCTCAAGTTGTGGCAGGGGAGGTATAGGCTGGATGTTAGGAGGAAGTAAACAGGTAACCAACAAAACAAAAGCAGCAGCAGCAAAAAAACCAAGTTTGCTAGGTTTTAAGCATTTTGATGAGCGTCTTTGACTAACATCAACAGATAAAACCAGCCCTAGAACCAGGCTTGAATTATTTCTCCAAAAAAGGCAGATGCACAGGCCTAGGATCCGTGATCAGTGTTTGTCACAAAACAGAGCAAGCTGAAAAACAAGGCCAAATATGGTGTCTCTGATTGACTGAGAGGCACCAAAGCTTTTGTCTGCTTTCCCACTTCTTCCACCTAGGAAGAAGAGCGGGAAGGGGGGCCAAGGTGGGTATTCAGGTAGGTGTTTAGGCATATGATGGATATGTATTCTAGGTATAATTTGGACCTTCCACCACAATATCTCAAGGCACTGCAGGATTTAACCTCTCCCTCCCTTGTAAGTAAACTCCAGAGCCAGAGAAATTAAATTATACCAATGCTTTATTTGGTTGAGTCTGAATATTCTGAGTCTGCTTTGAGGCTTTTTGACTTACCCAGAGATCGTTTTTTTGGTTTAACACCACAGGGGTACCATGAACAACCTTGGTTTATATCTTTCCCATTTTTCAATAGCAGTCCAATGAATCTAGCTGAATGCAATACACATGCTTTTCATGAAGAGTTTAGCTGAGCTTTACTGTGGGGAAGTACTTGTATATTAGTTTTGGGTTTGTTTTCCCATTTTTATTTATTCTTTATTGATTCATTATTCTGAAGCTCTGTTACATCTACTTTTTCCATTCCAAACAGATGGCTATGATATCTTCAGGGATCTTAGTAAAGATGTAATGGATTATGCTTACATGCAAACACTTCTAATACTTTTGTAAAGTCTATTGTAAAGTCTATTGTAAAGACTTACCAAATAATTTGTCTTTAGTTTCTTTTGAGAGTGTTTACATTTCTTTGTTCTAATCTGATAAGTGGCAATACATAATAGCATGAACAGGTTGACAGTCTTTGTAAGGATGAAGACCCATAATTCATACTAGCTGCTATCCTGCTGTGTTTCAAAGTCTGACTTGAATGAGAGCTTTCCTTGAGCCAAGGGGACTTTTTGTTCCTATTGATTTCAGTGGAAGACTTGACAATTCGTGTCCAACAAACCACTTATAGGAAAGGAAAGACAAAGTCTTCTACTGTGAAAATGTAGTTTCTGAAAAACAGATAAGTGGGCAGATATGTGGACAGATGCCTTTCTCATCAGAATACATGGCTTGAGCAGCTATTACCAAGAGATTGCTTTTGTTAACAGTCTAATGTTTCTTCCTCAGAACGACTCAACTTGTAACCTTAATTCTTCTCTCCTGGAGAGTTGTTTCCAATGATTTTTTGCAGGTTAAACTGGCAGCCTCTGGCATGAGGGCTACTGGAACCCCCTTGGAGCTCTCATATGAGGATCAAATGTGGTTACAGGGTGGGGTTGTAAAGAGACACTATGATTCTGCTTTCTGACAGAGACATCATGGATATCATACTACTGTTTGACAATTTTGCAGACTTAACTGAAGCACGACATAAATGTTTTTTCTGTGGGTTTCATGTATTAAACTTTATGAAGGTCATCTCTCTGAGCAGTAACCCTTTTCTCAACAAACCAGAAGAATGAAGGTAGACAGACTCAGTGCTCAGAAAGTGCCATTTGCAGTTTGAGCACTCTTGAAATCTTACTGGTAAAAACCTTAAAAATGGTCCAGTGTTAATAAACTGTGATCACTAAAGCCAGCTGCACTAGGATCTGTTAGTGCTAGATACAGCTGAAAACCAATACGGTCATACAAATACGTACAACCATGTTCTACCACTTGTAGCAGCGAAGTAAGGTTTATATACTTGCATGCTCTTACCTACTCAGATACAGTCCTGGAATAATCACAATGGATATTATTTAACTTAAAATTAGCATTCAGTCTATAACTTCTCTGCTGGCAGTCAAGCATCCAGTGGCACACTATACCTTACCTGTTATTTTAACTTAATTTCCTGATTAAAGTTCATGCGGTAGGAAACAGTCATTTAGGATGGTTCTAATATAACACCATGGACTATATGATCTATAACTATCTGCCAGGATCTTTGCTGGTATGCAGGCTTTGGACAACTGTCTCCTTTTGTATTACAGTGTATATCTCAAGCTCTTGTCTTTTGTAACTTTCCAGTTTGTGGGAAAGCTGTATGTATGATTCTGTTGCCAAACTTCTTCACTGCCTGAAGTGATTTAATGCTGGGATCATCGTGATTGTATTCACAGTATCACAGTATCACCAAGGTTGGAAGAGACCTCACAGATCATCAAGTCCAACCTTTTACCACAGAGCTCAAGGCTAGACCATGGCACCAAGTGCCACGTCCAATCCTGCCTTGAACCTGCCTTTTTAGGTTGACTGGTAGCTCAGTCTGATGTAGTGGTCTTCATAATATTCCATTACAGTGGAGAAGTTGGACTGTCAGTGTTCTCAGTGTTAGCATCCTGGCCTTGTAAATTATGGTTTGAAACTCTGCTCAAGGCCAGGCTGGATGAGGCCTTGAGCAGCTGAGTCTGGTAAAGAGTTGTCTCTGCTTCTGGTGGGGAGGTTGGAGTAGATGATCTCTAAGGTCCATTCCAACCTAAGCCATTCTATGAATACAGTTTCTATGAATCCAACTGAGTCTTGAAATCAGTTTGATCTTTTCAAGACACCTGAAGAAGTAGTCAGACACATCCCCAAAGTCTTACTACATTTTTTTTCTCGGTATAGTTTATGTTATTACTGATTTCAGGAGCTTAGCCCATTATCAGTACTAGAGTAACCTTTATTTCTTGGTCCTCTCAGATCTTACTCTAGTTCAGAGCTTGTGAGCCATCACTGTCCTTCTGCTTTCTCATTTACCCAGGTTGAATAGGACACCTGTAATTTTCACATCTTATGAGAGAAGTTCATGGAACTAAAACCTCCTGCTCAATGGTGAAGTTGATGGAGTGCACTGAATAAGAGTGTGTCCTAAAATCAAACTTTCAGTGAGACCTTTCTTAAAGATTTAAATTCAAGATGTGGATCAAAGCTGAATTTTCCAAAATTTCAAGAGTTTGAATTTCCTGTAAATAGTAGAATCATAGAATTGTCTGAGTTGGAAGGGACCTTGGTCTACTCCAACCCCCTGTGCAGTAAGCAGGAGCATCCTCAACTAGATCAGGTTGCCCAGAGCCCTGTTAAGCCTCACCTTGAATATCTCCAGGGATGGGGTCCCAACCACCTCCCTGGGCAACTTGTTCCAGTGTTCCACCACCTTCATAGTAAAGAACCTGTTCCTAGCATCTAATCTAAATCTACTCTTCTCTAGTTTGAAGCCATTGCCCCTTGTCCTATCAATACAGACCTTTGTAAACAGTCTCTCCCCATCCTTCTTGTAGGTCCCTTTCAGGTACTGAAAGGCTGCTATTAGGTCTTCCTGGATCCTCCTCCAGGCTGAACAACCCCAGCTCCCTCAGCCTGTACTCATAGCAGAAGCGCTCCAACTCCCTGATCATTTTCACAACCCTCCTCTGGACCTGCTCCATCATGTCCATGTCCTTCCTATACTGAGGGTTCAAGACTTGGACACAGTACTCCAGGTGATGTCTCACCAGAGCAAAGTGGCAGAATCACCCCTCTGGATCTGCTGGCAATGCTTCTTTTGATGTAACCCAGGATGCAATTTGCCTTCTGGCCTGCAAGCTTGCACTGTCTGCTCATTGTCCATCAGCACCCCCAGATCCTTTTCCACAGGGCTGCTTTCTATCACCTCATCCCCCAGCCTGTATGGATAGTGAGGATTGTTCTGGAACAGATGCAGAACCCTGCACTTGCTCTTGTTGAACCTCATGAGGTTCACCTGGACGCAACTCTCCAGCTCATCCAAGTCCCTCTGGATGACATCCCATCCCTCTGGCATATTGACAGCACCACTCAGCTTGGTGTCATCTGCAAACTTGCTGATGATGCACTCAATCCCACTGTCTATGTCATTGATAAAAATACTAAACAGCACAGGTCCCAGTACAGACCCCTGAGGGAAACCACTTGTCACAGTGCTCCAGATGGACTTCAAGACATTGAGCACTACTCTCTGGATGCAGCCATCCAGCCAATCCCTTATCCACTGAGCAGTCCACCCATCAAATGTCTCTCCAATTTGGCATGCAGGATGTTGTGGGGGACCATGTCAAAGGCCTTGCAGAAGTCCAGATAGATCATATCTATAGGTCCTTGAATCACCTCCCTGTCCTCCATGTGCCTTAGCATGTCATCTAGGAGGATTTGTTCCACAATCTTCCCAGGCACGGAGGTGAGGCTGACAGGTCAGTAGTTCCCAGGGTCTTACTTTTTACACTTTTTAAACGTGGATGTAATGTTTCCTTTCCTCCAGTCACCAGGGACTTCACCTGACTGCCAGGGCTTTTTCTGTTATCATGGAGAGTGGCTTGGCAACTACATCAGCTAATTCCCTCAGGACTTTAGGATGCATTCTGTCACGTTCCATGGACTTGTATACCTTCAAGTTCCTCAGATGATCATGCACCTACCTTGTCTTCACTTACAATGGGAGGGACATTGTCTCCCTGGTCTCCATCCTGTGGGCTATCAACATGAGAGCTATGAGGAGAAGATCCTCATGAAGACTGAGGCAAAAAAGTTGTTGAGAATTTCAGCCTTCTCCTCATCCATCATTACTAGTTCCCCACTGTCACTCATCACAGGGGGTTCACTTTCTTTAACTTTCCTTTTCTGGTAAATGTACCTGTAGAAACCTTTCTTGTTTTTCTTTACATACCTTGCCAAGTTCAGTTCCAGCTTCACCTTGCCTCCCTGACCTTGTCCCTACACAACTGAGCAATGTACCTCTCTACTCTGTCCCTTCTTCCATTTCCTGTGTAGCTCCAACTTGCCCTTTATTTTGACAAGCAAGTCTCAGCTCATCCGTGGTTGTCTCTTGCCTTCCTTGCCTGATTTCTTACACGTGTGGATGAAGATCTCTTGTGCTCTACAGAAAGCATCCTTAAAGATCTGCCAGCTCTGTTCCACTCCCTTGTCCCTGAGGGATGTTTCTGACAGGGTCCTATTTATTAACTGGTTGAAGAGATAGAATTTTGCTTTCCTAAAATCCAGTGCTAACTACACTTCTCCTGGGCTTCACACCTCTTAGGACAGTGAACTGCACTAGTGTGATTGCTGCAGCCCAGGCTTTGACATCCCTGATGACTTCACTTGCATTTGTGGCCAAGAGGCCAAATAACACATCCCCTCATGTAGGTCTCTTAATTTATTGTGTTAAGAAGTTGTCTTCTAGGCACTCTAGGAGCCTCTTGGACTGCCTACAGCTAGCCATGCTGCTTTTCCAACAGATGTCAGGATAGTTAAAAATCCCCTAGAAAGATGAGAGCCTGTGTCCATGATGTCTCCTCAAGCTGGAGTAAGAAGGCTTCACCAATAGGCTGTGCTTGATCAGGCAGCCTGTAGTAGACTCCCACTGCAAGGCTCCTTTGTTGTCCTGATCCCTGATTCCTATCTATAAGCTTTCAACCTGCTCATGGCTATTCTTTAGTGACAACTCTTCATACTCTATCCATTTCTTGACATAGAGGGCAACACCTCCATGCCTTCTTCCTCTCCCATCCCTTTTGAACAGCTTGTAGCCATCAATAGCCACACTCCAGTCATAGGATTCATCCCACCAAGTTTCTGCCACTATGTCCCAGCTTTCCTGGAGCAGAGTAGCTTCCAGCTCCTCCTGTTTGTTGCCCATGCTGTGTGCATTGGTGTAGAGGCACTTCAGCTGGGCTGCCAGCCATGTCACCTTCTTAGAGGTGTTTAGTGGGAGCAGCCCTTCTGTCTCCTATTACCTCAGAGGTTCCTGGCTCACCTCTGTAAGAATTTGCCTTCATTGCAGTGTTCACAGCATGCTTCAGGGAAACAGGTTGAAGACCCTTCTATCACCCCATCCTTCCAACCCTGGTGTGTCTTCCTGGCACTTATCACAGACAATTTTGATATTGTCACCATCTCCCACCTCAAGTGAAATGTCAAACTGAAGGCTGTCATCTCTAGCATGCCTGGTTTTAACCTCCTTCCCTTTCAAACCTAATTTAAAGCCCTTTCAACAAGCCCTGCCAACTCATGTGGCAGGATCTTTTCCTCCCTCTGAATAATGGTTTTGCTGTAATTTTCCCATTGTTAGTTAGGCATATTTGTATTTTAACAGTAAAGCAAATTTGCACAGCCTAATAGAGAATGTAGAATTAAAAATTATTATATATATATATATATATATATAAATTAACTGTGTTAACTGGGGTTTCATGAGTGGGATTGCAAAAGAATTTGATGGGTTTTTTTTTTGATGATCTGAATTATTTTTATGTTAATGGTTATTCCAGTTGACGTTATAATGATTTGTGTTTCCTGGTTCTCATTCTGTAGGATATGATGATTCTGCCTCAGATAGGAAATTTCACATATTTATTTTGGAACACTATGCCTTGGTACTAGTGGAAGGCAAGAGCAATTATTTGGTCTGTGAGAGGAAAAGGAATTAGTTTCTACAAGTCTAACAGTTTTAGCTGAACTGTTCAACTACTGTAGTGGTTCTGGAGTTTCCGCCACACACACTAGATTAACCAGACTAACTCAGCCAGCTGGACAGTCTCAAGTTGTGCCAGGGGAAGTGTAGGCTGGATGTTAGGAGGAAGTTCTTCACAGAGAGAGTGATTGGCATTGGAATGGGCTTCCCAGGGAGGTGGTGGAGTCACTGTCCCTGGAGGTGTTCAAGAAAAGCCTGGATGAGGCACTTAGTGCTGTGGTCTAGTTGACTGGATAGGGCTGGGTGCTAGGTTGGACTGGATGATCTTGGAGGTCTCTTCCAACCTGGTAGATTCTATTCTATAAAATCCCCCCTGAGCCTCCTTTTCTCCAGACTGAACAACACCAATTCTATAAACATGATATGATATATGATATATGATATGAATGAAGCTTTATATTTATACCTTAGCACAATTTACAAGCATATATATACAATATGTTACAGATATTTATAACTGTATGCAGTAATATACAAGTTAAAAGTATTACAGAAAAATGAAACCCCTCCCAGCAGCCAGACTGCCCAAGAGGGGCTTCCAACCACCCCTCCACCTTCTTTCCACTTTTTTCCTTATCTCAGAATCTCTCTTAAGTGCAGGGTCAGCTGGAAAGGCCATCAAAGGGTGTTAGAAGCAGAATGATAAGTTGGAAATGCACAGGTCCAGGCAGAAGAGTTAATATGACAACAGCCAGGCTGAGACTGTCTTATCTTTTTTTGTGTCCTTGCTTTTATATGTCCCAGCAGAATAAATGGATAATATCACAGTATCACAGTATCACCAAGGTTGGAAGAGACCTTGTAGATCATCAAGTCCAACCCAAATAGGCATCACCTTATTTTCTTTTCACAGACACTAATCTAATTTATTAAAATATTCCAATTAGCCTCAAACCAGCACAACTACCTTGCTGAAAAAGTGTTATCATCAATAGTTTGTTTTTTTTTTTCTCTTGAGTTTGAGTCTGGTTTTATTCATATTGTGTATATATTCATGTACATAGATTTCAGTTTACAGCTGGAGAAAACCAAAAATTAAATAGCACTTTACTTTAAAAGAATGTGCAGTTTATTTGTTTGAATTAAGCCCAGGAGACGAAGTATACCAATAATGTTAAGTGCACATTTGCACTTGAAGGCCATTTAAAAGAAGGTAAAGCTGTGTTACAGAACTACAGATTATTTAAGGAAATATCAAGTGCATGATGGAACATAAGCCATTATCCACAGAGAAGAAATACTCTGTATTACAGAGCAAATGAAAATCCATCTGTTCCATCAAGCTTCCAATGTTACTTGCAGTCTTTTACGATATTAACATTGTTATATTCCCTTATTATTATCCTAAATTACCTACATTCCTGTGTAGGTATTTTATGTTTGTATTATCCTAAGGTACAATCTTAACTTTTTTAAACTCCTTCCCTTAGATACCATTTTCAGAATGTGGTTGTTTACTACTTCATATATTTCTGAATTTTCATTAAATTTATTGTAAAAATCAGAAGATTTCCCCTTCTCAAGAGTTCTGGGGATCTATTTTTTGTTGCTTTATTTGGCTGTACAAATCTGTTGCCTCTTAGTGTTGACCTGGAGAATGATCATCAGATTACCTTTAATCGATGTATTTCTGCCAGCTGGAAGCAATAATTACAACAATAGTTTTGCTTTCCAAACTTATTTCTTGTAGTTCTACTTCTGCTCTCAAAAGCAGGACATTGCCAGAAGGGTTAAATACTTTACATTGCAGTGTTATGTATGATTAAGGGTGTTTCATTGCTTGTTTTAGACTCAGTCACGAGTTTCATCCAGGCTTTCTCCACTTAATACAAACTTATTCTGCAACAAAAGCATTTCCAGAGGGTCAGTTCAGGCTGCAATTTAAAACTAGTACCAGTGATGGGATGAATGTGCTATAAAATTTACTTCCAACACCGCCTGTTTTTCTTCAAGGCAGACATGAAACATGAACATTATATTCTCAGGTCATCATCACAGAAAAATATTTTTCCCTAAATCCTCTTGCTTCTTTGGATCACACAACAGTAAACACTGAACTGTATCTTTCTTTTTATTTTCCTGTTCAAAAAAGGTGGAGCATTTCTGTGTGCTTTGCCACTCAAACGTTCTCGGTGGTTCTATTTTCAACTAAAAAAGAAGTTAAATTAGTAACATATGTGCTGATTTTGACTGAGACAGAGGGCAAGTTCTTCTATATTTTGAATTAAGCTTTTAAAACTTCTGTTGGTTATTGAACCCCTCATGCTACTGTAAACAGTACCTTACAGCACAGAAATCTCACTGAAGTCAGTGGGCAATAACCCTGATACTCTAAGTACGATAAGGGGAAGCCAAACATAGGCAGAATTTTATATGTATTTTATGAAGCTAGACCCCATTAAAGTGCGGCATCCCAGTATTGCATAACCCAGCTTATTTGGGTGTATTTTGTTAATGTATCACTTGTCACTTGTGTGAGCAGACTAACCCCCAACTTCCTATGGTTGTAAAGAGCAATAAAGGTTCTGCACTTTGGCCACAGCAACCCCAAGCAGCACTACAGGCTGGGGACAGAGTGGCTGGAGAACAGCCAGGAAGAGAGGGACCTGGGGATACTGGTGGATAGTAGGCTGAAGATGAGCCAGCAGTGTGCCCAGGTGGCCAAGAGAGCCAGTGGCATCCTGGCCTGGATCAGGAAGAGTGTGGCCAGTAGGATGAGGGAGGTTATTCTTCCCCTGTACTCAGCACTGGTCAGGCCACACCTTGAGTGCTGTGTCCCGTTCTGGGCTCCTCAATTCAAGAGAGATGTTGAGGTGCTGGAACATGTCCAGAGAAGGGCAACAAAGCTGGTGAGGGGCCTGGAACACAAACCCTATGAGGAGAGGCTGAGGGAGCTGAGGATGTTTAGCCTGGAGAAGAAGAGGCTCAGGGGGGACCTCATTGCTGTCTACAACTACCTGAAGGGAGGTTGTAGCCAGGTGGGGGTTGGTCTCTTCTCCCAGGCAACCAGCAACAGAACAAGGGGACACAGCCTCAAGTTGTGCCAGGGGAAGTATAGGCTGGATGTTAGGAGGAAGTTCTTGCCAGAGAGAGTGATTGGCATTGGAATGGGCTGCCCAGGGAGGTGGTGGAGTCACTGTCCCTGGAGGTGTTCAAGAAAAGCCTGGATGAGGCACTTAGTGCTGTGGTCTACTTGACTGGATAGGGCTGGGTGATAGGTTGGACTGGATGATCTTGGAGATCTCTTCCAACCTGGTTGATTCTATTCTATTCTATTTTCTATTCTATTCTATTCTATTCTATTCTGTTCTATAAAATCCCCCCCGACCCTCCTTTTCTCCAGACTGAACAACGCCAATTCTATAAACTTGTCCATGGAAGACATTCCATCTGCTCCCATAGACTTGTGTATATCTGTGTGGTGCAGCAGGTCACTGACCATCTGTTCCAGTTTGGGCCACGAGCTCATCCAGTTCTGGAGAAGAGAATTGACTCTTACCCCTTTTCAGGAGTAAGAGTGTACTGTACACTGGTTGGAACTTTAGAGAGAATTTCTATTGTAAGAGCATATATAAGGCAATCAGGTAGAGTAAGTATAAAACCCAGTAGGCCCAAACTGGGCTTCTAGAATCCCCCAGCCCTTCCACCCTCAGTCAACCTGTAGGTAGGCCGAAACCACCACCCCCCGGCTGGGCCTACGAGGCGCCGGTGGCTCAACTCCCTGCCTGCCAACTCCCCTGTGAACCGTAAATTTAGAGCGTGTGTGGTTCTGAGAGAGGAGTGGAAGCAAGGAAGGCAGGGGAGAGAAGGGGGAGAAGTGCAGTCAAGCACTCTCTCTGAAGCTCTGATACCGGTAAGGGAATAGAATAACAATGTTACGATATCCTGGGATGAGCAGGTCCATCCCCCTGGGATGGGACTCTGTCCCACTGGTTTTGTTTAAGGGGAGACCTGGGATCCCTCAAACTACCACACCATCTCTTCCTGGATTGCAGGAGGATCATTGTTCCCACTGTCTTCTAGCTCAGGGGGTTGGATTCCCAGAGTACTACTAGTCCCATTACTGAAGCCTGAGGCAAAGGCGGCATTAAGCACCTCAGCCTTTTCCTCATCCATAGTCAACATGTTTCCTGTTGTGTCTAATAGAGAATGGAGGCTTTCCCTTAGCCTCTTTTTTGCTGCTAATTGGCTGTGACCTGCCCTTTCTTCCAAAGGTCATAAACTCCCCTTTTTTACCCTGAGTTGTAAGCAGAGCTGCCTGTTCAGCCAGCCTGGTCTTCTTTGCTTCCAGCTCATCTCACATGAGGACAGTCTGGTCCTACTGCACCTTTAAGACTTCTGTCTTGAAGAGTATTCAGCCTTTAGGAGTTTGCCCTTCAGGACATGCATCAGGAATGGTGTGGTCAGCAGGAGCAGGGAGGTCATTCTGCCCCTGTACTCTGCACTGGTTAGACCACACCTTGAGTACTGTGTTCAGTTCTGGGCCCCCCAGTTTAGAAGGGACATCGAGATGCTTGAACGTGTCCAGAGAAGGGCGACGAGGCTGGTGAGAAGCCTCGAGCACAGCCCTACGAGGAGAGGCTGAGGGAGCTGGGATTGTTTAGCCTGGAGAAGAGGAGGCTCAGGGGTGACCTTATTGCTGTCTACAACTACCTGAGGGGTGGTTGTGGCCAGGAGGAGGTTGCTCTCTTCTCTCAGGCAGCCAGCACCAGAACAAGAGGACACAGCCTCAAGCTGCGCCAGGGGAAATTTAGGCTTGAGGTGAGGAGAAAGTTCTTCACTGAGAGAGTCATTGGCTACTGGAATGGGCTGCCCAGGGAGGTGGTGGAGTCGCCGTCCCTGGAGCTGTTCAAGGCAGGATTGGACGTGGCACTTGGTGCCATGGTCTAGCCTTGAGCTCTGTGGTAACAGGTTGGACTTGATGATCTGTGAGGTCTCTTCCAGCCTTGGTGATACTGTGATACTGTGATACTGTGACTGCCTCCCAAGGGACTCTGTCAAGCAATCTCCTAAATAAGTCAAAGTCTGCCCTTTGAAAATCCGAGGTAGGTGGCAGTTCTGCTGCTCCCTGCCTCCTTACTTCTCAGAGAATAGAGAATTCAGTCATTGCATGATCACACTCACTCATTTGTGATCCCAAGATATATGGAGATAGGAAGCTGTGATGAGAAATACAGAAGCAAACTTCAGTTTGCTCTTTCAAAAACGGCCTCCCCCTCACTCTTAAGGATGTTCCACATATATTGAGGTTTTGGAGTTTGCTTTTACTTATGAACATTTTAAGTTCTCTTGAGAAATTATACAGCTTAAACATCCAGACTTTAGAAATGTGAAATGAAATTAAGTTGTCAGATACAGCTTTCCCATTGACTGGAATGGAGAACCCCCAGACTGACCAGATAACTTTGCCTAAATAGAAGTTAAATGATTGCAAAATGCCTGTCTTTTGATGACTCTGTCTTTGATGACCCTTTTATTGTTTGTTTGTTCATTTGTTTTCTTGGGGCAGGAGGAAAGATGTCACTTGGATATCAGGAAGCTTTTGAACTGTTCAAGCGGGACCATGCTGACAATATAACCATTGATGACAACAAACGGCTTCTGAACCAGAGGTGAGTGTCAGAGCAAGACGCAGCTGAAGGCAGACATTTGAGAGTTGCTTTTGAGTCTGGGTAGCAATGTGCTCTTGTGGCCGAGAGGGCCAATGCGATCCTGGGGTGCATTAACAGGAGTGTGTCCAGCAGGTGGAGTGAGCTTCTCCACCTCTACTTGAATTCAGTTTTGGGCTCCCCAGTTTAAGAGGGACAGGTCAGAACTTGAGGTGAGTCCAACAGAGGGCTACAAGGATGATGAGGGGACTGAGGCCTTATGAGGAGAGGCTGAGGGACCTGGGGCTTTTTAGTCTGGAAAAGAGAAGACTGAGAGGGGATTTAATAAGTGTTTATAAGTATCTGAGGGCTGGGGGTCAGGAATGGGGGGACAGGCTCTTCTCACTTGCTCCCTGGGATAGGACAAGGAGCAATGGATGTAAGCTGCAGCACTGGAGGTTCCACCTCAACATAAGAGGGAACTTCTTTACTGTAAGGGTCACAGAGCACTGAAACAGGGAGGTTGTGGAGCCTCCTTCTCTGGAGACTTTCAAGGCCTGTCTGGATGCGTCTTCTGTGATTGTATGGTCCTGCTCTGGCAGGGGGGTTGGACTGGATGATCTCTTTGGGTCCCTTCCAGCCCCTAACATAATGCATAATTTTACACCAGATATCCCAGGCTTCTGTTGAAAACTTGGAACAGAAACTTTGCCTTTTCTTAATGAGTATATTTCATATTCAGAAGGCACAGAGTGATGATGATATGAAAGTCTGGATAGAGTATGAAGGTGACATGAGGAATCTTAGTGTCTATTTACTCAGGTTTTATTCATCTTATCTTTATGGCTGTGTTGAACCAATGTGATAGATCATTAATTATCTGGAGGAAGTAAGAGCCACGTGACTGAATCAATAACTGCAATTTCCATTGTCAAAATCTTTTGTTGGCTTTGATACTGAGTTGGACAGTAAGCCGGGAGATGTTTAACGTATGCTTTTGTCTGTTGTTCCTGACTTGTTTTCCAAGTGATCTTAGCTTCTCTCTGCCAGTTTTCATTCAAAAAAAGAAAGAATACTTTTCTTGTCTTGATTTAATGCTGGTAAAAGACATCAAAATCTTTCAGTGGATGATGAGAATGGCAAAACATTGAAGAAAATCAATATTCATAAAGCAGATTTTAAGCATCCCGAATTATACCACCAATATTTGCCTGTGTTGATTGGATAACAGTATGGTTTCAGTGTCACTGTTTCAGATGTTAACACTCCTTGTACTGCAAGAGCAGTCAAGGTTTTGAGACTGAAGATGCCAAAAGTAATTGATCCTTAAAACTGATATCTTTGCTATAAGCTTGGGATTGTTTTTCTTTTTTGATTCTGAGGTTTTCTCCTCTAAGTTTCTCCTGCTTTATTAATAACACAATTTTCTGACATAATAGGCTTGAAAGACACTATTCTCAGGGTCATTTATTTCAGTGAAACCAAGACAAGAAATTATCTCCATATCTCTGTGACTTATTCATGATCTTGCTGTTTTATCACTTTTCCCAACTTGTTAACTGTCTACCTGGGTGTGTAACTTAGTCCTAGGGACACAAATTGTCAAGATACATATGTCAGAATTTAATTGTGTATACTGGATGTTTAGTAATGCCTTTCTTCTGATCAGTGTATTATATGATACCACATCATTGCATCATAACTGCTTAAATTATTACATTGCAGTGATTTGTTACCTTCCTGTCTATTGAGCAGAACACCGAAGTGCATAATGAGAGCAATACAGTTCTGAATCATGCTCTGAATTTCCTCTAGTCTAATCACAAATCTTCCATACTTTCTCTGTTATTGCTGTGAAGCAGTCCAGTATTTCCTTCTGGTTTCAGAACATGTAATAGAGATGGGCAGAATGCACAAAGTTTGATGCCAGATTTGCTTTCCCTAAAGGGCAAAGAGATTCAGCCTAATGCCTTGGGTAACCCTTCTCTAATGTGCATCAGATGAATGCTGAAATCACTGTTATTGTGAATGCTGATACTCTGGAGCAAGACAGTTTTCCCTGCCATTTGCAGTCATTTTTAGCAAAGATGCCTACAGCTCCAAGTTTACTGAGTTCATTAGAATGGATTTATACTCAAACCCAGTCTGTAATTTGGAATGCAGGCTCCGAACTACCAGTTACACAAAAGCTCCATTACCCAGCCAGTGTTCAAATTGCACAGGAAGAAGTGTGTGGATACCACATGTTTAAAAGTTACCATAACTTCCCTTCGTATGTAGTCCCCTCATGTTAATAACTTTGTTTATAGTTGCATAACCACTTCTGTCATACCACAAACAGTATTTGATTCACAAACTACTTATTTTTAGCTGTCTTATTTTTTCCTTTGGATATTTTGGGTAGACTTTTCTGACTTGCTAATTATCGTAGGATCATAGGATAGTTTGGGTTGGAAGGAAACTTTAAAAGTCATCTAATTCAATCTCCCTGCAGCAAGAAGGGACATCTTCAACTAGACTATCTTGCTCAGAGCCCTGTCCAACCTAATTTGGAATGTTTTGAGGGATAAAGGCCTCCACTACCTCCCTGGGAAACTTCTTCCAGTGATTCATCACCCTCTGCATTAAAAATTTCTCCTGTAGAAGTCTAAAACTCTCTTAGTTTAAAACCATTATGCCTTGTCCTGTCTCAACAGGCCCTGCAGAAAAGTTTATCCCCATCTTTCTTATATTGCAGTTGGAAGGCTGCAATAAGGTCTCCCCAAAGACTTCTCCACACTGAACTACCCCAACTCCCCTACCCTTTCTTCACAGGAGAGGTACTTCAGCCATTGGATCATTTTTGTGGCCCTCCTCTGGACATGTTCTAACAAGCCTCTGCCTTTCCTGTGATAACTCCAGAGATGGACACATACTCCAGATGAGGCCTCACCAGAGCAGAGTAGAACATCAGAATCACTTCCTTTAACCTGATGGCCATGCTTCTTCTGATGCAGCTCAAGATATGGTTGGCTTCTTGGCTATGTCACCTCACAACCAGCTTTACATCCACCAATAGTCCCAAGTCCTCTGCAGGGCTGTTCTCAAACCCATCACACCCCAAATTCTGTTCATACCAAGTCATGCAGAGTCCTGTACCTGGCCTTTTTGAGCCTCATGAGGTTCACATACATCCTGAGTTTATCCCTGTCCCTCAGGCGTGTCAACCACAATGCTCAGCATGATGTAATCTGCAAACTGGTTGACTGTGCACTTAATTCCATTGTGTCAGTGGTGAAGATATGAAACAGTACTGTCTGAGTATGACCACCCTGAGGGACACGTTGTCACCAATCTCCATCTTGACATTGAGCTCTTGTCTACTACCCTCTGGGCATGACCATGCAATCAATGCTTTATCCACCAAGAACTCTACCCATCAAATCCATGTCTCTCCAATTCAGAGAGAATAATGTTGGCAAGGAACTGCACCGAAGGCTTACAGAAATCCAGATGAATAACATGCATCTGTTGATGTAATCACCCTATCAGAGAACATCATTAGGTTGGTCAGGCAACACTTGGCCTTGGTGAAGTCATGCTGGCTGTTTTTAATCATTTCCTGTTCTCCATGTGCCCTGGCATATCTTGTAGGAAGATCTGTTCCATGATCTTTCCAGGCGCAGAGGTGAAACTGAGGTCAGTAGTTCCCAGGGTTTCTACCTTTGTTTTAACAGTGGTGCAGTGTTTCCCTTTTTCCAGTCACCAGGAACTTCACCTGACTGCTACACTTCTTCAAATATCATGGAGAATGGCTAGACAACTACATCAGCCAATTCTTACAGGACTCTGGGATGCATCTTGTCAGGTCCCATCAAATTCTGTATGATCTTCTCTGCCAGTGGGAGGGACTTTGCTCCTCCAGTCCTTGTCTTCTGGTCCATCCACTTGAGAAGTTGTCAGTGGTGACTGAGGCAAAAAAGTTGTTGATTACTTCAGCTTTCTTCTCTTTTGTTAACATCTTGCCAGTCTTACTTGTCACGGATGGGAAGCTTTCCCTGACCTCTTCTTTTCTGGCTGATATACCCATAGAAACCGTTCTTCTGTTTTTTCTATCACTTGCCAGCTACAGTCATGTCTTGGCCTTCCTGGGCCTATGCAACCAGGCCATGGCCCTGTACTCTTTCCAGGATACCTGTCTCTACTTCCATTGCCTCTGCATTTCCTTCGTGCTATTTACTTTGCCCAACTTGTCTTGGCTCAACCACGCTGGGCTCTTCTCTTGCCTAATATCTTATATGTGGGAATCAAGAGCTCATGCTCTATGGAAAGTGCCCTTAAAAATTTGCCAGCTCAGTTCTGCTCCCTTGTCCCTGAGGATTGCTTCCCGTGAGTTCAAATTGACTAATTCTTTGAGAGCTGCAAGATTGGTTTCCCAAAATTCAGGATCCTGACTTTATTCCATGCTTGACCCATACTCCTCAGGACTGTGAACTCTACCAGTGCATGATCACTGCAGGCCAGGTTGCTTCAAATGTTGACATCACCTATTAGCTCACTTGTGTTGGTGACCATTATGTCCAGTATTGCATCCCATCTGGAAAGGCTGTCTATTACCTGACTTAAGTTATTTTCAGTGCATTCCAGGAGTCTCATAGATTGCTTATAGCTCATTGTGCTACTTCTCCAGCAGATATTGGATTGGTTGAAGTCTGTCAGCAGGAATAGAGCCTGAAAATGTGATGTCTCCTATAGGTGGAGTAAGAAGGCTTTGTCAATAGGCTGGCCTTGATAGGGCAGCCTTTAGTAGAAGCTAACCACAGGGTTCTCTGTGTTGCCTTGGTCTCTGATTCTTATCCATAAGCTTTTGACCCGTTTGTTGTAATTCTTCAGACACCGCTCTTCACACTCCATCCATTCCTTGATGTAGAGGACAAACACCTTTTCTCCTTCTTCTGTCCCTTCTGAAGAGTCTGTTAGCCATCAGTAGCCACACTCCAGTCTTGGGATTCATCCCAAAAAGTTTCACTAATGGTGACCAGTTCATAGCTTTCTAAGAGCACTGGCATGAGAAGCACTTGAGCTGGACTGTCAACTGTGTCATCTCTTTAGAGAAACACCCCTTAATTCCTTTGAGGTATATGGGAATGCAGGTGCAGAAGAGCTGTGGGAACGGAGTGAGGAAGGATAACAACAGACAGATCCTGATAACAGCAGACAAATTCTGGCCTTGGTTTTCCACCAGCTGCAGGCTACCTTATATCAGAAGGGACAGATAACAGACACCTCATTAGTGAGAATAACAAGGCATGATTTATGCAGATGTAGTGGGTTGTCCTTGACTAATTATGCTAATATGTAGGCATGTGCTCTACTGGCTGAGTGTATTTATATTTGGGCTGTAATGCAATAAATTGTCTCTGGCATAATTCACATTGAATCGTCTGGAGTCCTGTGTGGCAAGGCTTTGATCACACTGGTCTACAGGCCTTTTGCCACAGCTCCCGTGGCAAGCAGGCACCACAAGCAGCACAGTCTGCAACAGAGGTATTTCACTGGTGTTTTTCCTGTTGGCTCATATTACCTCAGGAGCTCCTGGCTCATCTCCTTAAGACTTTGTGTGCATTATATCATTCTTATATTAGTTGAATAGTGAACTGTCAGTGTTTGACTCGTTTGATTTTGAAGGTTGTAACTATTGCTTTGGCTGTGAAATTCTTATGGGTGTGAATATACCTAGACACACACATACAATATACTTCTTTTCCCTGCAACCACATGTGTATAAGCAATCAAATGTAATCAACAGATTGAATCAAATACTGAAAAGCATTTGTCTTGTTAAAACAAATACACAAACATATGTAAAAGAAACACAGGTTTTGACATAAAACTTTACACCTACTACTTCAGAGCTCTTCAGAGGGGCAGTAGCTCAGTACTGTAACTCAGTACTGAGTAGATGGTTTAAGTTACCCTATTAGAATATTTGCATCTAGGAAATGGCTTTGTAAAATAGAAAAGGTGGTGTTCTACAAATTAATTTGCACTTAATACAAAACAATTCTTTTCCATTTCTCTTCTAGACATTAGTAACTGCTGCCCTGCTTATAAAAAAAAAATCTGTCTATGCCCAGACAGAATCAGATTTCTGCCATTTGGACTACCTGTACTTGACTTTCAGAGAACTTAAAAATACTATGTTCTTTTAGCCTTGTTTCTCTGAGAAGGGGAAAAATACATCTAAGTTTCTGGTTAAATACACTACCAAGAAATCTTCCTAGCTGAGCCACTCCAGTGAAATACTGCATACTGCATAAATCTTTTAAATCCTATCCTAGTCAATCTTTCCAGTAGTAAAATGCTGCTGAGCTGACAGATGTGATGTAAATCCAGTTTCCATTTTGTTCTCCATTCTTTTTTCCACTTTTTTCCTTCCTTGTTCCCTGTGTTTCAGCTGTTTAGCTATGGATGAGTTTTGTAGAATAAATACTTGAAAATGAGTTAATATTAGTTCACTAAATGTATCCACATTCTTACTAGGCAGCCTCAGAGTTTGTTTTCCTTTACATTGTGAACTTGGGATTTGTTTTTCAAACTCTCTGTTTAATTACTGGCTTTTACATTGAAGAGTGAAATCTTTGTAGAAACGCTTGTTCCACTAAAATTAGTGGCTAAATATACCTTAGGGTTTCATCATTAAGTGTTTGTCCTGTAGGCAATAGAAGGCATGGTTTGGCAATTTCAGCCTTTCTGTGGAGAGGCCTCTGTATGGGATACACATCAACTCTTTTCAGCTAGTGATACAATTGTTCAGTCACCAGTATTTGTAGGAATATCACATTTATGCTAGATAATATCACTTCTTTATTAGAGAAGTGTCATAATTAGCCTTTTTCCTTTTTGCTATTAGAGTAAAATCTTTTGTATTTTTCTGGTTTATTTTGAATATGATCTATAGTCACAGATGGAGTTTGTTAGACTCTCAGAAATTAATGTACATTTTCAGTTTATGTTACTGTGCCAGTTTTTCAACTGTACTATTTGAGAACCAGATGCATTGCCCACTCAGGTATTGGCAGGAATCTAGGAATAAGAAGAGCTAGATAGATAACTGGCTTCAGCTTGTCCAGCTCAATCTCTGTGACCATGAATCAGTCAATAGCCAACAGGAGGTTTGCCTCCAGGATTACTAAGTACTTTGTGAACTGGGTACTTGGTTCATAGGAGCTGAGAGAGAGAGATGTACTTTGCTATCACAGTATCACAGAGGTTGGAAGAGACTCATAGATCATCAAGTCCAACCTGTTACCACAGAGCTCAAGGCTAGACCATGGCACCAAGTGCCACGTCCAATCCTGCCTTGAACAGCTCCAGGGACGGCGACTCCACCACCTCCCTGGGCAGCCCATTCCAGTGTCCAATGACTCTCTCAGTGAAGAACTTTCTCCTCACCTCAAGCCTAAATTTCCCCTGGCACAGCTTGAGGCTGTGTCCTCTTGTTCTGGTGCTGGCCGCCTGAGAGAAGAGAGCAACCTCCTCCTGGCTACAACCACCCCTCAGGTAGTTGTAGACAGCAATAAGGTCTCCCCTGAGCCTCCTCTTCTCCAAGCTAAACAACCCCAGCTCCCTCAGCCTCTCCTCGTAGGGCTGTGCTCGAGGCCTCTCACCAGCCTCGTTGCCCTTCTCTGGACACATTCAAGCATCTCAATGTCCTTCTTAAATTGAGGGGCCCAGAACTGGACACAATATTCAAGGATCCCTTTGATCTTTACACCATATGCAAAGTCTACTTGGGTGCTCTACCAGTGGAGAAAGCTTACACAGAAGTCTTACAGGTGCTTCTGCCTTTCTCCTAAGAAACAAGGGCTGAGAAACCCTCAGCTTCAGCCATTTAGCTGTGATGAACTCAGCCTTGAAAGCAAATGTCAGTAAGCAGATATGGAAACAGGCACCTGAAATTCTAACTTGTTCCAGTTTTACAGGGAAATGGACTAATTGAGAGGAGGCAACTTTCCAAACACTGCCTCCTTGGGGGAATGTCCTATTTTATAACTCTGTTTTGACATTCTTTGTGATAGACAGAAGTACAATTTGTGGATTTCCTCAGTTACTTTGGCTAGACCGATACTCTTCCAGATCAGCTGAATGCCTGCTTAACAATTGAGTTTTACAGCTCTGCCTCCACATTCAGGTAGTTTCAGCTTGTAAACATCCAAGTAACACTTCAGAATTTCGTGTCAAGCTTAGTGTCCTACAATAAATATACAGTGCAGCATATCATCCTTCTACATTTTAAACTGCTATTATTTAGACTATTACAATGGATATTTCCTTGAACAGCCCTCAGTTCTCTCAGGAACTCTTCATGTTAATGGTAACTCTAATGTTACCATTAGACATTGAATTGACTAACATTATTTTTACAGCATAGTCCCTGGAGGTGTTCAAGAAAAGCCTGGATGAGGCACTTAGTGCCATGGTCTAGTTGACTGGATAGGGCTGGGTGCTAGGTTGGACTGGATGATCTTGGAGGTCTCTTCCAACCTAGTTGATTCTATTCTATTCTATGGCATCTGAAAACATAACATGCATGTCACTTGCCCTAAACAGATTTATATTGTACTGAGTTAAACAAATGTAAAAGAATAACTATGACAGCAACTGCTGCATAAGACCAGAGAACTGGCCCAAAAAAAGGTGCTAAAAAAGAACCTTCTGATCACTAGAATATTTTACACACCATGTCAAGATTTGATTATCTGCATATAATGAGGAAGTGGTCTGTAAATTAAATCAGAAACATACGTGGTAGGAATTTCATATTTAAAATCCCCACATTTCCACTTTTGATTTGAGGTCAAGCTATTTAGATACAACAAAAATGGAGTTTCTAAAGCCTGACTTATTTTTTTCTATCCTTCTCAGCCTGCTTCTTGCTTGCTATTTGAATGCCTTCCTGTAGATAGCTTTGATTTATATTGGTATTTAAGAAGTAGCTGAGTATCATCTGAAAGTCAGAATAACATATTTTTTTTTTAGTGGCTGGGATGTGCATTTTCACACAGTATGATCAGTGATTACCAGCAATATGCAAATTACAGGCTGACATTTGAAAAGTCCTGATAATAAGAATCATAGAATCATAGCATGGTTTAGGTTGGAAGGGACCTCAAGGATCATCCAGCTCCAACCCCCTGCCATAGGCAGGGACACCTCCCACTAGAGCAGGCTGCTCAAGGCCTCATCCAGCCTGGCTTTAAACGCCTCCAGGGAGGAAGCATCCACAACCTCCCTGGGCAACCCCTTCCAGTGTCTTACCACCCTCACTGTAAAGAACTTCCTCCTAACATCCAGTCTAAATCTCCCCTCTGCCAGCTTAAACCCATTCCCCCTCATCCTGACATTACTAGACCGTGTAAATAGTCCCTCCCCAGCTTTCCTGTAGGCTCCCTTCAGATACTGGAAAGCCACTCTAAGGTCTCCTCGAAGCCTTCTCTTCTGCAGGCTGCAGAGCCCCAACTCTCTCAGCCTGTCCTCATAGCAGAGCTGCTGCAGCCCTCTGAGCATCTTCGTGGCTCTCCTCTGGACCCGCTCTAGCAGTTCCATGTCCTTCTTGTGCTGGGGGCTCCAGAACTGCACACAGTACTCCAGGTGGGGTCTGAGGAGAGCAGAGTAAAGGGGGAGAATCCCCTCCCTTGCCCTGCTGCCCACACTGCTCTTGCTGCAGCCCAGTTCCAGTACTTTCAAACATTTTCTTTTGACTTTCTATGGATAGGTTTTCTTTTACTTTTATATAGATGCATGTGAAAATAGTGCAAGTAATGTAGCATATTCAAATTAGTATTATATTGTAGTATGAATATTTAACAGAATCCAACTGTTAGATTTGAAATACCATAATATTTAAAACTTAGAAAATCAAATACATTTATAAGCCTATTTGTAGCATGGTTTCTTTTGCAAATAGATTATTTTAGATGAGACAGTATATTCTGATAGGCTTTTTTTTTCAAACTAGTTTTACTTACAAATCAAAATTTGTCCTGAGCAATTCTGTATTTTGTTGTAATTAGAATAATTGTGTATTGTTCTGCTTACATTGACAGGTTTGCTGAAGCTAAATGCCTTGGAGAAAAATTAAATGAAGTGAGAAATAAAATAAGTGAGTAGATTTTCATTTCACCTTTAGTTTCACCTTTAGTTTCATTTCACCTTTTAGCTGATGAAATCAGAGCAGAGGATATGGAAGAGTTTCTAGTTTCCAAGAGAAAAGTGACAATGCATTAACATTTATTGTAAAGTTAGCTAATGATAGCAGTAACAATTGTGTATACTAGTTTTGATTATTCCAAATACCACAATGTAAAAATAGCTTCCTTCTTCACTTCACAAGATATATGAAATTTATGAACATGAGAAGATATTAAATTAGGTTTTCTGAGTTTTATCTTGGGATAAAAGATCCTAAAACATCATCTCAAACTGTGATGTCTATGGATTAAGGACTGTGTTTATCTATAAATTTATATTGCTTCTGATAAAAGAAGTTCTATGATTCTAAGTTTTCATTGTTGAATTGCATCTCTGGAGTCTCTTTCTACAGATTAATTAAAGCAGCTTGGGAGGAGGGGGCATAGTTTTTTTCTTTAGGGCCCCAATAGCATATGCTTGGTTTCCAGTTTCTGGTTGTTCAAAGCCCAAAATCAGCCATGCATGCATTTTTTCCCAAGCTAGGTCTTATATGATCCTCCTAGCAGCCTTTGCTGTATTCCTAGTCAATTCCCGAGTTCAGTTGATTACAAGCCTCCAGCTTCTTTCCTAAAAATTGCTATCCAGGCTCTCTGTCATATATTAAACATAGTTTTGTCTTCTGCTCCTGAAGTCCTTGGAGATCAAGTCTTTGCCCTCCTGTATTGACTACTTCAGGTGAACCAATTCTTTCCAAGCTTCCAGACACAGGCTGTGAGGTACTAGATTTAAAGGTAATTTGGCCTCTACCTCCAATGGTATAGATTTTGCTCTGGTATAGTAGTATAGCCTGAGTTTCTATCTCCTTCCTCTTTCAATGGCACAAGCACAGACATAGACAATGAAGTCATTATCATCACTTTTTGTCTTATAACAGCAGTTGACTTCTGAGAAAGGATGAAAATCTCATGACACTTCTGACAAGCACTCTGTACTTACACCATAGCTATGATTATATTCTCTGTGGTCATGAGTGGTAGCTACTGCCAGATTCCCTCCCTATCACCTTCAAGTAGAACAAAAATTCTACTGCCAACAAGGCAGTTTTACACCATAACCAAGAACAACCTGTGAAAGATTTCTGGCAGTAAGAAATCTACATCAGAACAAACTGCAAAGCATTAAATAACAACAAAAAGGCTCAACAGCTACCACCATTGATCATACAGGAAATTAGAGTTCAGGGAAGTAAAAACACAGTTTTCATTGCAAATTAATTGGATATATTAATTCAGAATTTAGTGACTAAAAAACTTAGCTCTATACAAGAATGTACAAGAATAGAAGATTTCCTACTCATCCCTATTTGTGTATTTGGGAGCATTTATACCACTATTAGATCTACTCTTTTTCCTAACGGAAAAAAACATGTTGAATAGTAATTAATGCTCAAAGGGAAACAGCTGTTGGGTTTATTCTGTCTAGAAATCAGCTAACATTATGATTGAAGCTAGGAGAGGGAAGGACAAACTCCTGTGGGAGTAATAGCTGTGTGAGGAAACAGGCACTTTCAGGAGGTGGGTGGATTGTGCGCACATGATGTTGATGACGCAACTATACCCACAGGAATGCTGAGATGTTACATGGCTCTGCCTCTTTTCAAGCTTTTATTTCAGTGCACGAGCTTATAGGATCTGTTGGAAGGCAGGAGAGCCCTGCAGAGGGACCTGGACAGGCTGGATGGGTGGGCAGAGGCCAATGGGATGAAATTTAACAAGGCCAAGTGCAGGGCTCTGCACTTTGGCCACAACAACCCCAAGCAATGCTACAGGCTGGGGACAGAGTGGCTGGAGAGCAGCCAGGAGGAAAGGGACTTGGGGGTACTGGTGGATAGTAGGCTGAANCAACAGAACAAGGGGACACAGCCTCAAGTTGTGCCGGGGGAAGTCTAGGCTGGATGTTAGGAGGAAGTTCTTGCCAGAGAGAGTGATTTGCCAATGGAATGGGCTGCCCAGGGAGGTGGTGGAGTCACCATCCCTGGGGGTGTTCAGGAAAAGCCTGGATGAGGCACTTAGTGCCATGGTCTGGTTGACTGGCTAGGGCTGGGTGCTAGGTTGGCCTGGATGATCTTGGAGGTCTCTTCCAACCTGATTGATTCTATTCTATTCTAAAGAGTAGCAAAGAAAATTATGGTCATTAGTGAGGGCATCTCCTAGTATTGCAAAGCAAATTTATCAGAGAGTCTTAATTTAATTTGCTTGCAAATTATTCAGATTTTCCCTATGAATCACAGTTAGTGCAGTGTGACACTGAAATGATGAGGACTGGAGGAGAGTGGGAACAAGATTGCAGTGCTCAGGGGTAGTATGGATTCTGATTCACTGCCTTGTACCTCTCAACTGTCATTTCTGTAAATGCAAAGTAAATGCTAAAACTAATCAGCATATAACTAATGTAAAATATGACTTTATAATCACCTTTTTCTTCACGTGCAAGACTCTGTATATACACACAATTTTTATTTTTTTTAAAGGCCACTGTACCTCCCCCATGGATATAAACTAAGTAAACCTACTTTAAAATGCTGAAGTTAGAATATTTCACTTCTTTACTTGTGGACAACTTCATGAAGGGAGCAAATAGCAACTTTTTTGTGTAGATATGAAATGAAAGAAGATGAAGTTTTGCAGGGAGAGATGGTCTGAGAGCACTCTATTGGCTACGCTGTGGCTTTTTAGCTTCACATGCATGCAGTAAATTACTTGGCAAAAGGAGAATCAGTTGGTTAGGAACAAGAATCCTAAGCATAATACTAGTAATGCTGTACATAGAATCATAGAATCAACCAGGTTGGAAGAGACCTCCAAGATCATCCAGTCCAACCTAGCACCCAGCCCTAGCCAGTCAACCAGACCATGGCACTAAGTGCCTCATCCAGTCTTTGCTTGAACACCTCCAGGGACAGTGACTCCACCTCCCTGGGCAGCCCATTCCAATGGCAAATCACTCTGTCAATGAAGTACGTTCTCCTAACATCCAGCCTATACTTCCTCTGGCACAACTTGAGGCTGTGTCCCCTTGTTCTGTTGATGGTTGCCTGGGAGAAGAGACCAACCCCCACCTGGCTACAGCCTCCCTTCAGGTAGTTGTAGACAGCAATGAGGTCCCCCCTGAGCCTCCTCTTCTCCAGGCTAACAACAACATATTTTAGGCAATGATTATATGGACTGAAAGAACTGATGAAAGTCATGTATGAGCAAAAAACATTTTCAAAACTTTTGCTGAAATGGAAGTTTTCCACTGAAGAAAGATTTTGTGCTTTAAGTGAAATCTAAATGAAACAAAAATGCTATTGTAATTTGCTATATGAAAAGAAAATGCATCAAAATCAGCGTGTTGCTTTCATGAAGCTCAGTACTGTTACTAGTATTAGTTATTGATTTCATATTAATATAAATGTTCCATCTTGGAGACATTAGCTTATTAGACTTACTTCAGCCATGAATGAAGTGAGGCTATAATAAAGGAGAAATTATTGTGCCTTGAAATGCATTCCATTCTTCAGTGTAATATTCTGAGATACTTATTCTTTTATGGAAATAAACATTGAGACTTCATAGCTGCTGATTAGTATAATTCACTGTTCTAGTTTAATTCCAGACAGTATCAAGTATTTACACAGACTTATATCTGATATACATGCTCAGTGAATTTTACTGGAAATGACTCATGTAGAAGAAAAATGGCAAGCCTGAGTTTAAAAGGAGATTGAGAAACTCCAAGAAGAAAGGTTACGTTCCACAGGCAAATCTGCTTCAAATGACATGTAAACAACTCATAAATAAATTATTCAGTATGCAGATTTAATGAACAGATAATAACATCATTCCACAGCATTCCATTCTTCAGGTAGCTTGGTATGAATTGCTGTTCTCAGCAGAGAACTTTAATGTTCGTGAAACTTGAAATCTTGAAATTCTCACTGAAGCAAAACTCGAGGTCACTTTGAGTTCTTTTCATAAAAAGATTGAAAAGAAAATTGCACATTTGGCTTTATTGTTGCTTTAATTGCTAGAAGACAACAGCCATTATTAGATATAATTGTTTTAAACAGACAAGTAACACCATTAATACTGTGAAATATATTACAGTACAGTCCAAGCTGCCCCCTTGAACTGCAGTAATCCAGCCTTATTACCACTAAGGAGACAATGCTGAGATGTTGAGGGCAATCCATGTGTGCTCAGCCAGTCACTTTAAAACTGTCCTCTGTTTAAAAGGTGATTACCTCTAAGTGTTTTCTCATTTCTAGTCTTCAGGAATCATATAAAAGATACAATGTGTGGCCTTTTAAGGGCTTTTCCTTATTTCACAAGCAAGTGTTTCACATTGTGGAAGTGTCTTTAAACATTACACTGAGTTCTGTGTCGGGAGAGATGCAACTTGCTCAGGCTATGTTGAGCATGTGCAACTGAGCACTCATGCTGCACGACCTGTGCAACCCAGCGTATTCTGTAGGTGTCAAACGTGCTGTGTATACCCAGATAACTCCTGCTAAGACTGCTCAGTATCACTGTGCATGCATTCTGCATAGACAATGATTTGTGTGTCCAGGGTTTCTGGCTGCCTGGCAGCTGCTGCCTTAGCTGGACTATCCAATACCTGAAAATTCCATGTCAGTGATCTAGAACAATGTGAAGCAGTAACCTAACATGAGAAGTAGATCTGTCAAGCACAGGTTAGTGTAGACTGGAAGCTCTTTAAAATAAAGGGATCATCTGCCTGCTACTTCTCCACTTTTCTTCTGGCTCCAAGATATGTATGAAAACAAAGCCTCAATACACTTAGTCTCCACTTATTTCTTCTCTCCCAGGAAACTACCTGCATGTTGCAGGTGTCCTCTGTGTGGTAGTTTGAGGAATCCTAGGTCCGCCTTAAACAAAACCATATGGACAGAGACCCATCCCAGGGGGATGGACCAGCCCATTCCAGGACACTGTAATACTGTTCTTCTATTCCTTTTTTGGAATCACAGCTTAAAAGATACCTCCTGACTTGGTCTCTCCCCCTTATCTTCTCTGCCTTTCTTGCTTCCACTTCTCCAAGCAGCGCACTCTAATCTCATGGTTCGTGAAGGAGTTGGCAGGCAGGGAGTTGAGCCACTGAAGCCTTGTAGGCCCAGTTGGCAACAGAGGACAGTTTTGGCCTACCTTCAAGCCAACTGAGGGTGGAGGATTCTAGAAGGCCAGTTTGGGCCTAGTGGATTGCCTTGTGTATATATGCTCTTGTAAATAGAATTCCTCTCTAAACTTCCAATCAGTGTGCAGTATCCTCATTCTCACTCCTGAAAGGGGTGTCAATTCTGTTCTCCAGAACCGAGTAAGCTCCTGGCCCAAACTAGAACACTTTGCCCCTTAACAGTCAATCTTGATTTGGTCAGGACACAACAGTTGTGTCAGAAAAAGAAACACCAGTAAGACACTGGAACGGGTTGCCCAGGGAGGTTGTGGATGCTTCCTCCCTGGAGGCGTTTAAGGCCAGGCTGGATGAGCCCTTGAGCAGCCTGCTCTAGTGGGAGATGTCCCTGCATATGGCGGGGGGTTGGAGCTGGATGATCCTTCAGGTCCCTTCCAACCTAAACCATTCTATGATTCTGTGATTCTACCCTGTTTAATCTTGGGTAACTATGCTGTTTACTCCTAAGGGATGTCCCTTATGACTAACAGAGCAGAGCACATCAGCTCTGCAAAACCTGTGGCAATCTGTGAGAAAAACAGAACAGAAAACAGACCACGGGGACAAAAAGTCCCCTAGATGTAATTTCCCAGCTGGGATGTTATTCAATGTGGCCCAGTGCCTAGAAGCCCCAGTCTGTTTCTGATCTCCAGGTCAGTTTCAAAGCAATTTTGTAATAAACGAGGCATGTTTATGTGTCCACCAAAAATAGCAGTAGCTGTTGAAGCTGAAGCCTTTCAAAATGGCTGACGCAGTCTTCAGATTCTTTCTCCTTAATTTCTTGGCCCAATTGTTTTGCAACCTAACGCTGAAAAAACATAGTTCTGGTGTGTTAGTTTTGGATAAATATCTAATGGTCGTGGCCATTATGACTGCAGTTTTGGAAGCTGTTTTTTAAATGTTGCATTTTTTTAGTTTTGGAAGCATGGAACTGAAAACACAGAAAAAACAGCTGAGTTCCTGCAGATTTTATTTTCTTAACCACCTTGCCACCATCTGCAGGGTTTTTTTTTTGTTTTCAGAAATGTGATTTATTTCACTTTGCATGAAGCTACATCTTTTTCTGTTTGGTTATAACTCTCCCCGTTGTAACTTTTTTTCTTTCTTAACATGACGAAATGTAACTTACTTTCACACTGATTCTGTTGCGCTTATTTGTCCACTGATGCCCAAATCTTGAATTGAGAGACACTTTAGATACAAGCTGGCCAAAAGGTAGATATGGCATAGATATGAGCCATGAGACATAGCCTGGAGAAGAGGAGGCTCAGGGCATACCTCGTTGCTGTCTGCAGCTGCCTGAAGGGAGGCTGTAGCCATCTGGGGTTGGTCTCTTCTGCCAGGCAACCAGCAACAGAACAAGGGGACACAGCCTCAAGTTGTGCCAGGGGAGGTCTAGGCTGGATGTTAGGAGGAAGTTCCTGCCAGAGAGAGTGATTGGCATTGGAATGGGCTGCCCAGGGAGGTGGTGGAGTCACCGTCCCTGGGGGTGTTCAGGAAAAGCCTGAATGAGGCACTTAGTGCCATGGTCTGGTTGACTGGCTAGGGCTGGGTGCTAGGTTGGACTGGATGATCTTGGAGGTCTCTTCCAACCTGATTGATTCTATTCTATTCTATTCTATTCTAAATCACTTCTGGCATGATTTCTCTTGCACGGTTTAGCCAGGGATCTGTAGAGTACAGTGTAAAAGTGCTGTGATCTCTCATAGCATCTTCCACAAGGTTTCTCTCAAACTGCTGTAATGCAGAATAGATGTCATGCAGATAACTCTTCTGCAGATAACTACAAAATGGTAAATGGTGCTACCACCTTGGGGCAGACTTAGTGCTGTGATGAAAGGTTTCAGAATCATTTTGTTCTAGGAACAGCCACTTGGCTCATAATATGAAGCAGAGAACAACAGGATTTTTTTTTCTTGCTAGCATTTCAGTGAAAGGTTCCTGTTAAAGATTTTTTTGTTTCTTCACAGTGTTCAGAGTGAGCCAACTGCCTTGCTTGAAATCAAAAAATTGTATTTTTTATTTACATTAACATTTTTGTTTAGAATCTCAGAATAGAATAGAATAGAATAGAATCAACTAGGTTGGAAGAGACCTCCAAGATCATCCAGGCCAACCTAGCATCTAGCCCTATCCAGTCAACTAAACCATGGCACTAAGTGCCTCATCCAGGCTTTTCCTGAACACCTCCAGGGACAGCAACTCCACCACCTCCCTGGGCAGCCCATTCCAATGCCAATCACTCTCTCTGGAAAGAACTTCCTCCTAACATCCAGCCTATACTTCCCCTGGTACAACTTGAGGCTGTGTCCCCTTGTCCTGTTGCTGGTTGCCTGGCAGAAGAGACCAACCCCCACCTGGCTACAACCTCCCTTCAGGTAGTTGTAGACAGCAATGAGGTCTGCCCTGAGCCTCCTCTTCTCCAGGCTAAACAACCCCAGCTCCCTCAGCCTCTCCTCATAGGTTTGTGTTCCAGGCCCTTCACCAGCCTTGTTGCCCTTCTCTGGACACGTTCCAGAAGTCCACAAAGAAGTCACCACAATGTGAGCAGGGCTTACATTGTGTTGGAGTAAGTGCAGTGATGTTTGCTTGGCATCATTCTTAACACCCTAAGATGAAGCAATGAATTACAAAGTAATACCATTAGCTGAATGAGAGTGCCCAGAAGACTGATAGTAAAGTGTGCAAACAAGGAGGAAAACCAGACAAAGAATATAAACTCTGTTATAATGGTCTATAAAGCTTTACTGTAGCTTTCTCAAATCAAGAAACAATCTATATTTAATATACTTGCTGTAGGCAATGTAAACTTTCTAGGTCTCATTCTTCCCTCACTTCAGACATAACCAACTAGACCAATGGCAGTTGTAACAAAGCTGTCTGTTCTGCTACAACACAGTCATACTTGGGCAATTGTCAGACAGAAAGAAAGATGTAATTTCTGAGTCTCAGTCAGTCCTTAGCTGGCATTGGATTTATCTTCCCCACTCTGTTAAAGATGAGACTGACAAAAGAATCTAGCAGCCCTAGAAGATTTCTGGCAGCCTTCTTCCTTTTTCTGTTTCTGTTCTTCCCTAGAAGAAAATGCCATCTTCAGTAACATTAAGATCATCTTTGTAGCAATGCTCAGGAAACTTATTTTGCAAGGTACAAGTCTTCTGGCTTCAGTAGGGCAATGCATATGTGTATGCCAATGCTAAATATTGTCCATTGTTTCAGCTTGCATATGTTTGTTTTTACTTCTAAACAATAGGCAATGCCCCTGGGTGACAGTACATAGGCTGAATGGGTCCTTAGAAAACATGATTTGTCAAATGACTTATTCAAAAAATACCAAACTAAGTAAACTCATTTGAACAGCTCTGTTACGCTTCCCTGATGTGCTGTTCTTTAAACACAGGAACCTTATTAGTGCAACAGTCACTCCAGGCCTAAGATGCTAATATTTTCTTTGGATCTGAGCTGGAATCTACATATGTCAGAAACATTCTCCTTTTTCTAATTATTACAAATGATGTTCCTGTTCTTTAGAAGCAGAAGTATTTTCAGGGAGGAAAGTTATGCTCAGTGAGAAACAAAGTAAACCCTTTTTAAGGTTTTCACTAGAATAGCTAAAAAGCAAATGAACAAAGCTCATTGGATTTAATCAAGCTATGAACTGCCATGACAATAAACTTGTTGAATTACCTTTAAGTAACAGATTTTCTGGTGCTTGGATGTCTATGAACTGAAGTCAGGTAGTCATTACTCAATTGCTACACTACACTTTGCTGGTTTATTAATCATAGAATCATAGAATCATAGAATGGTTTAGGTTGGAAGGGACCTCAAGGATCATCCAGCTCCAACCCCCTGCCACAGGCAGGGACACCTCCCACTAGAGCAGCTCGCCCAAGGCCTCATCCAGCCTGACCTTAAACACCTCCAGGGAGGAAGCATCCACAACCTCCCTGGGCAACCCATTCCAGTGCCTTACCACCCTCACTGTAAAGAACTTCCTCCTAACATCCAGTCTAAATTTCCCCTCTTCCAGCTTAAACCCATTCCCCCTCGTCCTAACATTACTAGACCGTGTAAATAGTCCCTCCCCAGCTTTCCTGTAGGCTCCCTTCAAATACTGGAAGGCCACTATAAGGTCTCCTCGAAGCCTTCTCCTCTCCAGGCTGAAGAGCCCCAACTCTCTCAGCCCTCTGATCATCTTCGTGGCTCTCCTTTGGACCCGCTCCAGCAGTTCCATGTCCTTCTTGTATTGGGGGCATTTAAGCTTTCCCAGAGCCCAGAACAGAATTTAGGATGCCTTCCCTCTCCTCTTCTCCCTCTATGGAAAAAATTAGGCAGAAGTGTAAAAAAGGTAAACCCAAAGAACAGTCTTGTGCCGATTTGAAAGTTAAAAGGTAATTTTAGCAATAAATGAAAGATATTTAAAGTAAAGGAAGGTTACAGAGATAGAGGGGAAGGGAATGGGTATACATAAACCAAACCAAGCTGTATGGCAGTGGATTGTCCAGATTGAGGTGGATTCTCCTTGGATGCAGGCTCCAACATGAGGTAGCAAGTTGTGGTGGTTTGAGGGGTCCCAGGTTCCCTTAGGAAGATCACAGAGACAAAGTCTGTCCCAGGGAATGGATCTGGTCATCCCCGGATATCCTTATTTTGTTATTCCATCCTGTAATCCTGCTAACACACTTTAACAGAGCAGCAAAGTCAGCTGTCTCTCTTTTCTCCCTTCCTTTGAGATCTCCAGAGGGACTCTCACCTAGGTAACTATGTAAGAGTAAACCTGCCTGTGGCCTTCAAGGTTGCAGCTGCAGCAAATTTCCAGCTGCGCAATGCAGGCCTGCTTGGGCCTAAATGGGAGACAATGGTGGTGGGGGTAGAAAACAAGCACTGAGTTTTTGGTGGTTTAGCTTGGTTGGAGGGATGGTTTGGGGGGAATCCTCATGTGTCCTATAGCTCTATTAGGTGTTAAGGATTCATGTATGCTGTATCTTCTCCTGGACATCTTTAAATACAACTTTTCTGTATTCCTCTCCAATTCAGGAAGTGCATTCTTATTTTACTGCCTTTTTTTAAAGAAAAGAGTAAAATACTCAAAGTCTGTCACGCTCCATAAAACTATGACACAGGTCTGGCCACATGGTTAGGCCACTCATGTGGTTAACAGGAGCAGTAGCGGCAAGGAGATGTCACAGAGGTGAATGCAGTAGCGAGAGAGTGAGCAGGAACTTGACTGCCTTTTAAATGGAGTTCTGGACAGGAAGTGGAATAAACTTTGACCACGGAGTCCTCCCCCAGAAGGGGCCAGGTCTCCCTGCCCACCTGGGGTCAGGTTTCCAGACCACTCCCCTACCCCAGATGGGCTTGACCTCACATAGATAGTTCACACATCACATAAGTTGTTTTTTCTAAATCTGGTTGGCCCTCCAGGCTGCAAGTGCTGCACACTGCTGGCTCATGTTGAGCTTCTCACCACCAGCACCCTCAAGTCCCTCTCCTCAGGGTTGCCCTCCAGCCAGTCACTGCCCAGCCTCTATCTGTGCTTGTTTTTTTAAATCCTACAGTCTTCTTGTGCAAAAAGTTTTCCTTGATTGTGTCTCTACTGGATAGTGTGAGATTTTATGAGTGAAGAGTCTTGTTGAACCTCATGAGGTTGGCTTGTGCCTACCTCTCCAGCTCGTCAAGTTCCCTCTGGATGGCATCCCTGACCTCCAGTGTGTTTGCTGCACCTCACAGCTTGGTGTTGTCAGCAAACTTGCTGAGGCTGCACTCAATGCCTCTGTCCATGTCAGTGACAAAGATGTTGAACATGACTGGTCCCAGGACTGATCCCTGAGGGACTCCCCTTGTCACTGGCCTCCACTTGGCCATGGACTCATTGACAGCCACTCTTTGGGTGCGGCCATCAAGCCATAGAATCATAGAATCATAGAATGGTTTAGGTTGGAAGGGACCTCAAGGATCATCCAGCTCCAACCCCCCGCCATAGGCAGGGACACCTCCCACTAGAGCAGGCTGCTCAAGGCCTCATCCAGCCTGGCTTTAAAAACCTCCAGGGAGGAAGCATCCACAACCTGGAAGCCAGTTCTTTATCTATCTAGTGGTCCACTCATCAACCCCATGTTTCACCATCTTGAAGACCAGGATGTGGTGCAGGACAGTGTCAAAGGCTTAGCTTGGGTCCAGGTAAATGGCATCAATTGCTCGCCCCTCATCTATTAATGTTGTGACCTGTTCATAGAAGGCCACCAGGTTTGTCAGGCAGGATTTGCCCTTGGTGAAGCCATGCTGATTGTACCAGATCACCTCTTCACTATTCTCCTGTCTCAGTAGTGCCTCCAGGAGGATCTGCTCCATAATCTTACCAGGCACAGAGGTGAGGCTCACTGGCCTGGAGTTCCCTGGCTCTTCCTTCCTACTCATTTTGAACATGTGGGGTATGTTTCCCTTTTTAGCAACCTCATCTGCCAGTTCTCTCAGTACCCGTGGGTATATCCCAGCAGGTCCCATGGACATGAACACTTTCAAGTTCTTCAGGTGATCACAAACTCGAAAGGTTAGAAATTACTGCAAGAAACAGGAACCACATTTAGAGAACTACATATTCAGTAGGTCAAGTAGTGACATACAGTGAACACAGGAGCTTCCACCTTAGAACACAGTAGCTTCCACCTCAACACAAAGAGACATTCTTTATGGTGGGGGTGACAGACCATTGAAACAGGCTGCCCAGGGAGGTTGTGGAGTCTCCTTTTCTGGAGACTTTGAAAACCCTGGTGGATGCATTCCTGTATGGCTTGTCCTAGGTGATCCTGCTTCAGCAAGGAGATTTGACCTAGTGATCTCTGAAGGTCCCTTCTAACCCCTAACATTCTGTGATTCTGAGTTNATTCCTGTCCCTCCTGAACTGGGGAGCTCAATTCTGTTTGTAAATTTGAACATGCCTGAAGGTGTTACCTATGTCAGTAAGAAACCCTGTTATTGTCTCAGCTGAGTATGGCAAGGAAAGCAACATGCCCAAATGAGAGATTTTAAATAGTAATCTCAAAAGGTGCAGTTTTTTGTGTGACAGTAAAATGTATGCATTTGAATCTGTGAAATTTAAACTTCAAATAATAAGAGTATGTTGGGAAAATGTGTATCTCTACATGTGTCACAGCTTAAATTGCCAGTATGGTCATGCTGAGATGCCAAACTGTTCTTGAGCAGCCAGAACGTAGGATACCCATACTACTGTGAAGGCAACCTTTGACAGTGGTACTTGAGAAGAAGGGAAGGGAGAGGAGAAAGGAGAGCTAGTAAAATTTTAAACTGCTGCAGATGTGCTGCACCAAGTGTGGCCAGCAGGTCGAGGGAAGTGATCCTTCCCCTCTACTCTGCACTGGTGAGACCCCACCTGGAGTACTGCATCCAGTTCTGGAGCCTCTATTACAAGAGGGATATGGATGTGCTGGAAGGTGTCCAAAGAAGGGCCCCAAGGGTGATCAGAGGGCTGGAGCACCTCTCCTATGAGGAGAGACTGAGGGAGTTCGGGCTGTTCAGTTTGGAGAGAAGGCTCTGAGGTGACCTTATTGGACCTTTCAGTATCTTATGGAGGCCTGCAAGAAAGCTGAGGAGGGACTTTCTAGGATATCAGGTAGTAATAAGATTATGGGGAGTGGAACAAAGCTAGAAATGGGTAGATTCAGGCTGGATGTTAGGAAGTTCCTCACCATGAAGGTGATGATGAGACCCTGGAACAGGTTGCCCAGGGAGGTGGCGGAAGCCCCATCCCTAGAAGTGTTTAAGGCCAGGCTGGATAAGGCTCTGGCCAGCCTGCTGTAGGGTAGGGTATCCCTGCCCGTGGCAGGGAGATTGGAACTAGATGATCCTTGTGGTCCCTTCCAAACCTGTCTGATTCTGTGATTCTATGTTTCTTCAGTGAACAAAAGGCAGAAATCTGCTTCAGCAGATTATACTATGTAATATATTACCTCAAGTATTGTCACTGCCATGCTTTTAATGCTGATAAGGGTTGTACTTCATACCTTGAAAAATGCTGTAAACATAAGCTTCATTCAAATTTCCAGAGCTGGCTGAGTCTAGTCTGGGTAATTTCTAAAGTGTGGGGGGGTGGGGGACACCCAAACCACCACAATATGCTATAGTCAGGAGACTTCGAGTGCTGCAATAGTGATTTTCTTTCCTGATGCCTCCAAGGGCTTTCTGAAAGTTAGAACTTGTCAGATTACATGGGGATTTGGCCAAACATGGATCTCAAAGTAAAGCACTTACATCAGAGGTAATGTAGAGCTAGGGTATTATAATAGACTACTTTACCTCTGCACACTGCCCTAATAACGATGATTGATTGACATATTTTTGCCATTAGAAGAGGACAAAGGTTGTAAATAAAAGTCAGAATTTGTCCCAGATATTTCTCTGGCACAAAGAAAGGCTGAACAGTTTGACTGCCCTTAGTGCTAAAGAATTCTGAGCTAGGACAGAATTGTGGTTTTTTTTATTTCATTACTTTTCACAGTCTCACAGTATTACCAAGGTTGGAAGAGACCTCATAGATCATCATGTCCAACCCGTTACCACAAGTGTTCTTGTCATACACTTCTTATTCTATGTCATAGATTGTGTTTTTACACAATTTCAGCATGGTATTTTCAGAATTACCCAACACATTGGTAGGGTTTCAAGTAACTATCTCTGCTTAAGTATCCTCCATTTGAATTCAATGACTCCTACTTTCAGAAATCCTGTGTAAGCTGTTACAATTCTAACCTCAATCTCAGTTAAAAATATATCTCTACAAGGGTCATGGAAGTTATGTGATTACTCTCCTCTGTCTCTGAAAGCCTATTTTAGTGATTATTTGCTGGGTATACAGATTTAATTTGTGCTCATTTAGCAGGACTCCTTATCTGATTCAAGTGGATGCATGTAACTTTATGAATCAAATTTAATAGATGCAGAATTATAGAATCATAGAATCAACCAGGTTGAAAGGGACCTCCAAGATCATCCAGTCCAACCTAGCACCCAGCCCTATCCAGTCAACTAGACCATGGCACTAAGTGCCTCATCCAGGCTTTTCCTGAACACCCCCAGGGACGGTGACTTCACCACCTCCCTGGGCAGCCCATTCCAATGGCAAATCACTCTCTCTGGGAAGAACTTCCTCCTAACATCCAGCCTATACTTCCCCCAGCACAACTTGAGAATGTGTCCCCTTGTTTTATTGCTGGTTGCTTGGGAGAAGAGACCAACCCCGACCTGGCTACAGCCTCCCTTCAGGTAGTTGTAGTCTTGAGTAGGTCTTCATAGTTGACCCCGCTGCATATGTAAGAGGCATTGCATTATGAACAACCCTGCATATTTCCTGTCAGGGTTTAACCCAATCCAGCAACTAAGCCCTACACACCTGCTCACTCACTCACTGCCCAGTGGGACAGGGGAGAGAATCAGAAGGGTAAAAGTGAGAAAAGTCATGGGTTGAGATAAATAAAACCAGTTTAATAGGTAAAGCAAAAGCCATACAAGCAAAGCAGAACAAGTAACTCCTTCACTACTTCCCATTGAAAGGCAGGTGTTCAGTGTCCAGAAAAGCAGGGTTCCAATCATGCATAACTGTGACATGAGGAGACAAATGGCATCACTCCAAATTGCTGTGCTTCTTCTTGTTCCCCTTAGATATTTTTGCTAAGCATAGCATGATAGGATATGGAACATTTATTTGATCAGTTGACCCAGTTGTGTCCCCTCCTGATTTCTTGTGCACCTCCAGCCGACTCTGCACTGTGGCAGTGTGCACATGCAGTCCAGACAGCCAACTGTGTGCTGGGCTGCATCAAGAGCAGTGTGGCCAGCAGGGCAAGGGAGGCGATTCTCCCCCTTTACTCTGCTCTCCTCAGACCCCACCTGGAGTACTGTGTGCAGTTCTGGAGCCCCCAGCACAAGAAGGATATGGAACTGCTGGAGCGGGTCCAGAGGAGAGCCACGAAGATGCTCAGAGGGCTGCAGCAGCTCTGCTATGAGGACAGGCTGAGAGAGTTGGGGCTCTGCAGCCTGGAGAAGAGAAGGCTTCGAGGAGACCTTAGAGTGGCTTTCCAGTATCTGAAGGGAGCCTATAGGAAGGCTGGGGAGGGACTATTGACAAGGTCTGGTAATGTCAGGACGAGGGGGAATGGGTTTAAGCTGGAAGAGAGGAGATTCAGACTGGATATTAGGAGGAAGTTCTTTACAGTGAGGGTGGTGAGACACTGGAACAGGTTGCCCAGGGAGGTTGTGGATGCTTCCTCCCTGGAGGCGTTTAAGGCCAGGCTGGATGAGGCCTTGAGCAACCTGCTCTAGTGGGAGATGTCCCTGCCTATGGCAGGGGCTTGGAGCTGGATGATCCTTGAGGTCCCTTCCAACCTAAACCATTCTATGATTCTATGATTCTACTCACTGTTGGAGTCATGTGAGAAATAGAAAAAAACACAGAACTAAAAAAAAAACCCAAGGCCAAACAAAGCAAACCCACACACAAACAACAATTTAAAAAAGAGCAATAAAACCAACCAAGCAAACAAAAAAGGGCAAAAACTCCAAACAAACAAAAAAAAACCCAACCCAACACTTAAACAATGTACTATTATTAGGGACCCAAAATGACCTGGAGGATGACCCCATTCCTGGATGCATAACAGAATGTTCTAGGTATTTTATGTAACACCAACAATTCTTTGAAGAAGAAGAAAGAACACAGAAGAAGAAAGAGACACAGCATCCTAGTTGAGGGGTGAAGGCTTTGGGATCTCCTGGATGGAAAGACTTCTTAAGCTTGGAAAATATAAACTAATAGAAAATACGAGGCTGGTGAGAGGCCTCGAGCACAGCCCTACGAGGAGAGGCTGAGGGAGCTGGGGTTGTTTAGCCTGGAGAAGAGGAGGCTCAGGGGTGACCTTATTGCTGTCTACAACTACCTGAGGGGTGGTTGTGGCCAGGGGGAGGTTGCTCTCTTCTCTCAGGCAGCCAGCACCAGAACAAGAGGACACAGCCTCAAGCTGTGCCAGGGGAAATTTAGGCTTGAGGTGAGGAGAAAGTTCTTCACTGAGAGAGTCATTGGCTACTGGAATGGGCTGCCCAGGGAGGTGGTGGAGTCGCCGTCCCTGGAGCTGTTCAAGGCAGGATTGGACGTGGCACTTGGTGCCATGGTCTAGCCTTGAGCTCTGTGGTAACGGCTTGGACTTGATGATCTGTGAGGTCTCTTCCAACCCTGATGATACTATGATACTATGATGATGAAATGAGAGGTTATTGATGAAGGTTCCAGCTTGTCAGCTATTCAGTCAGAATAGACACTGCATTGAGTTAAAGGTCTATCCATATCAATAACAACAAATATCCTCAAAGGGAGGTAGTTACAGTTGTATGTCTTCTCTTAGCTTGTGTAGTATTTTTATCCTTTAAGTTAGCAGTCTCTGAAACCTAATAATAGTGTTTTATGGAAGATCAGATAAAATGTAAAAGGAGCTTTAAAACCTGGAATGTGGACTTAAAACCAAAATACTTCTAAAAATCACTTTCTTTTCAATTGCAACATATTCATTTTTTTGTATTTCCCTAAAGCATGTGCATCATTGTCAAACCTTTGTCTGTAATAAACTGAAAGATAAGTTCCTCTCCTTGAAACAGTCTAGAAGAATATGAAAGAGGAGAAGCTAAAGGACAGCCATATTATTCCATTTATGAAACCTGTCATATTCAGTCATTGTACAGGATATATTCTTCTGCTTTACATCAGTCTTTATTAATCTTCTCTATTCTATTTTGTTTTCTCCATTTCCCTCCTTGCTTTTGTCTCCTGCCACAAAGCTGATGGCCTGTGTTACCAGGTCATCTCTTTTCCATACCTCAGGTTGGTACATGTGTCCAGAAACACAGGCCAAAACCAACAGATTTATCACAGCCTTAATGACAGCTGGCTGCATGCTGAGTGAATTCTTAAATTCCCCAAAACTACTTTTTTTGCCAGAACATGTGGAGTTGCAGCATTCAACATTTTATTGGGACTGTTATCTCCAAATGAGGAATGATTCCACTGGAAAAAAATATTTTGTATAAGCTGCAGACCTATTTTTAGCACTTCTTGTTTGGTGAAACTTCAGGAAACATAATTAGCCATATGTTGAGAGATTCTCTCCAAGTCTGAAATTCAGCTCTTGCAAAACAAATCTAAGCACTACCTTGTCCACAACTTTGCACCGTTGGAATTAGGATAGACTGGGGGGTGGCAGGAGGGAGGGGGCTGAGAATGCAATTCTTCATATTTCTTTGGGTAAATATTTGTGTTTATGAAGGTTGTAGAACTGGCAGTACTAAAGACTGAGATCTTCCATTTGTTTATATGGGAAGGCCTGTGCATGCAACAGATTCATCCACTTCTTCTGTAACTTATGAACTTCAAGCCTTACGTTAGAGTGATGGTATTCTCAAAGGCAGAAAAGTAGAGCAGGTCAGAAACATTCATCCTCCCCCACAAGTATTTGTAGTGAAAACAGAGCAAGATTACTTTAATCAAAACCATGCACAGAAAATGTCAAGGTTTTGACAAAAATAAGAGTTTCAGCATGAAAATGAGGGATTTTTCCAACAGAACTCTAAATAAACTGTCAAATTTCAAATTGGATTAAAACAAATTGAAAGATTAAATCATATCTGGCTAAGTCTTGGAATGGAATTATAGTCAGGTGTCTCATGATACTGTCATGTCCTCCGAAACAGAATTCCCATTTAGGCTACTTTTCCTGTAATACAATTAGAGTTTATCCCCAAGATGTTTTCTGCAACATAATGTTCATTTTTCGCTGCCCTGAAAAGGCAGTTCAGACTCTGTGTAATGAATAAGTGTGACCTTTCTCTTTATAAAAGAAGTTCTTCACAGAGAGAGTGATTTGCCATTGGAATGGGTTGCCCAGGGAGATGGTGGAGTCACTGTCCCTGGAGGTGATCAAGAAAAGCCTGGATGAGGCATTTAGTGCCATGGTCTGGTTGACTGGCTAGGGCTGGGTGCTAGGTTGGACTGGATGATCTTGGAGGTCTCTCCCAACCTGCTTGATTCTATTCTATTCTTTTACTATAAGAATGGTTAGACTGCATTTGTATTTTTCTACAAGTTTTCTTTGGTTCCTCTCTGGCTGGAACTTCTCATTCATTTTAAAGCTGCTAAACAAAAGAATTACAAAATTTCTACAACATCGTGGTCCATATAATGAATGGAGCAGAAGTGTACAAAGGCTTGGGTTTGGGTTTTGGTCAGGTTGAAGGGAGGTTTGGAGAATGTTTTGGGTTGATGGGATTTTGTGTTAAACCCACATTATGGATCTGTGTGTATTTCATATGCCACTGCACTGCTTTGCATTGTAGTTTTTAGTTATTAGTAGAACCTTCCATTTAATCATAGAATCATAGAATGTCAGGGTCTGAAGGGGGACCTCGAAAGATCATCTGGTCCAGCCCCCCTGCCAGAGCAGGATCACATAGAGCAGATCACGCTGGAACACATCCAGATGGTTCTTGAATATCTCCAGAGATGGAAACTCCACAACCTCCCTGGGGAGCTGGTTCCAGTGCTCTGCCACCCTCACAGTGAAAAAATTCCTCCTCAGATTCATGTGGAACCTCCTATGCCTCAACTTCCACCCATTGCCCTTTGTCCTGTCACTGGGCATCACTGAGAAGAGGCTGGCTCCGTCCTCCTGGCACTTGCCCCTTACATATTTATTCATGATGCAGTACTCCAGATGAGGCCTCACCGGGGCAGAGTAGAGGGGAAGGAGAATCTCTCTCAACCTACTAACCACACCCTTTCTAATAGACCCTGTAATGGCTCTGGCCTTCCTTCTTGCAATATATTCTGTGTTTCTATCCAATCATGGGGGGTGTGTGTGTGTGTCTTTCTTTAATTACTTTGAAAGTAATTTTAGAGCCTGGCTTTCCTTACTGCCTGTTCAAACAAAGACAGCTTGCAATAGACATAGGGCTTCTGCTGCACCAAGAGTAAATTCTGGGTAATTGAAAGTCAAGCCTCTTGGCTATAGTAATTTAAAAACTCATCCCTCTGGCCATGTTTATGCATGTATTTGTATCGATTGCAAGCTGTTATCATAGAATCATAGAATCATAGAATCAACCAGGTTGGAAGAGATCTCCAAGATCATCCAATCCAACCTGGCACCCAGCCCTAGCCAGTCACAACACTAGCGCACTTCTGCCTCTCCCCGTTTTTTTCCCAAACCCCCCCCAAGGACGGTGACTCCACCACCTCCCTGGGCAGCCCATTCCAATGGCAAATCACTCACTCTGTGAAGAACTTCCTCCTAACATCCAGCCTAGACTTCCCCTGGCACAACTTGAGACTGTGTCCCCTTGTTCTGTTTCTGGTTGTCTGGGAGAAGAGACCAACCCCCACCTGGCTACAACCTCCCTTCAGGTAGTTGTAGACAGCAGTGAGGTCTGCCCTGAGTCTCCTCTTCTCCAGGCTGCACACCCTCAGCTCCCTCAGCCTCTCATTGGGTTTGTGTTCCAGGCCCCTCACCAGCTTCATTGCCCTTCTCTGGACACTCTCTTGAATTGAGGAGCCCAGAACTGGACACAGTACTCCAGGTGTGGCCTGATCAGTGTTGAGGACAGGGGAAGAATAACCTCCCTCATCCTACTGGCCACACTGTTCCTGATACAGGCCAGGATGCCATTGGCTCTCTTGGCTACCTGGGCACACTGCTGGCTGTATGTTTGATCTTACTGTCATTGACTTGTTGGGTTTGCATTTTCTCTGTTGACCTCATTGCCACCTGAAATGCAAAGTATTTAGATTACCAATGATCTGTTTCTAGCAAGATCAAAGAAGGAGAAATAGCACTGCTAAAACCGTGTATTGACAGGATTAAGAACTTGCATGTCACACTTGTTTTCAGTTGACTCTTGATGAACAGCATATTCTCACTACTAGAACCACTTTCTCAGATTACAGTGGCAGTGCCTTTTGCAGCTCCCAGTGCTTAAGAAAGAGTTTTTCTGAGCCCTCAAATGAAGATAAATGTATAGATGGCTTTCTGAGGAACCTAAGTTAATGGTATTCTATTGAGATGAATACCAAGATTACTAAAATATTCTATTCTGTTCTATTGTTTTTTGTTGCCTTGGTGTCAAGATGTACATCTTAGTAAAACTTATGAGCAAGTCTCTGATTAAAAATTGTTTTAATTTGAAAACTTGAAAGGCATAATCCCATCCTCCTTCCACACATGTATTGCTCAAATTACACATTTAGGGTTATGCTTTTCCTTTATTGGTTCTATTAATACCTATGAGTAATGGCTTTCTATCTGGTAATCTTAATTATGATTTGAAATAATTGATGAACTAGAATAGTGTCACAGGTTAAGTTGGAGATAACAAAAGAAGAGTAAATCATTATATGAGGCATGGGAGTCTAACTAGGCATAATGAAATGATAGAATAGAATCAACCAGGTTGGAAGAGACCTCCAACATCATCCAGTCCAACCTAGCACCCAGCCCTAGCCAGTCAACTAGACCATGGCACTAAGTGCCTCATCCAGGCTTTTCTTGAACACCTCCAGGGACGGTGACTCCACCACCTCCCTGGGCAGCCCATTCCAATAAAATGAAAGAAAAAAATTGTATTAATACCAATGACATAAACAGAGTGAGTTCTGTTGAACAGTACAACTTGCAGAAGCTCTAGCACATGGGATATTTTAAGCTGAGCTGGATGAACAGGAAAAAATGGACTGCAGGAAACCCTTCACTGGCAAAGAGACATTCCGGATGACCTAATATCTCATTTCCACTGCTAGCGCCTATAAGTCTGTTTGAACAAATACTTGGAATTCTGTATGTCTTCTTGCCTCACTTGGACTTCTTTTGTATCTAGCAGCAGGAGTTCATTATCCTGTGAAAGTGCTTGACAGTAAATAGCTTCATCTTCAGTTTTTCTTACTGGACAAAGTTACATCTTAGGATATGTAAAGCCAAACTGTGACTGCTTGTTTACTAGCAGTAGCGAGAAGGATAGAACTCAGACAACTACTTGTCCTGTGAATCACAAACGTGCCCCTTAAATTGGCTAGGAGCACAAGGGATTTCAAATATTGGGAAATAAGCAATGATTTCACTAGTTTTTGCATTTTGGTTCCTTACTATTTGCATTTTGTGTCTTTTACAGACCATCTGAAAGGAGAAATTACCCAGAGGCGCATTCAGAGGGCAGCTCTAGGTAAGAGTAAAGCATTTTAAATACATTTTAAATATGATAGGAAGGATGCAATGAGAGCAACAAGCTCTCTCCCAGGGCTGAATCTGCTTGTGAGGCACATAGTATTTTCTATTTATTTTTTTTTTTTAGCACAGTGTTTCTACAGTAGTCCCTACCATAGAGAACACTCTAAACTTTGTCAGAGATTTGGATTGAAAGGCACCTGACTTTATGTATGGTGAGAAAAATAAATCCTACAGGTTTGGGGGTTTGAGGATGGCTTACTCTCTGCTCATAGAGACTAAAACAAGAACAGAGACATTTAAGCTCTCTCCATTTTCAAGTTTTTCTTGCTTTCTGAAGACTATAATTTGAATTCCTATTAACAGGCACTGATTTGTCCTGAGACTGAGCTCCTAGCCACAGTCCAACATGCTTCTTAATTTTCCTTATCCCAAGAGGGACTGAAGAAAGCATATACAGGCCATTTCTTCTGCATCTAGTTATAGAAGTTGAGAAGCTATTTCTTGAAGTTTCTGTTGATACAGCTGTGAAGCTAAAAGTTACTATATCAGTTGTTCATAGAAGTGTCAAGTTGTCCAAATTTAGCTTAGGATGCTTTAAACTGACTCCACTGACTCCATATGAAACAGTCTAAGAGTTTTCATATGAGAATTTCACTTTTTAGACAGTAAGCTTTAGCTAAAATGTGACAGAAAACTGCTGGAGCAATAGCAGTTTAAGGCACTCTCACTTAGATCCATAAAAGAATCCCACAATATGCCTTCATGGACCTTATTCACCTAAAAGATGGAGGTAATTGAGACCAGACTGCAGTTAATGCTTTTATTTCTATGTATACATAGAAATAAAAACCCAATATTTGTCTTAATGGGAGAGAAAAAATGGAGGGGCTTTCTTTTCTCCCTCTTTCTTTCCTCTCTCTTTCTTTTCTCAAAATTTGGAAAATAAATTACCATCAAGAAGCAAAATAGTTTCCCCTTTCTCTCCCTAATTTAGCCATGCATGTCAAGATCTGTTGATGATCTGTATTCTTTCTTATATTCATTTTTTTTTTAAACAGCAATGAAAATTAATGCTATCTTTGTCAATAAAGTGTCTTTTCATCAATATGAAATGAGGAAGTGACATAGGTGCTAGTCTCTTCTCCCTCATATCCAGTGACAGGACACTTTGGAATGTATCAGGAAGTCTAGACTTGATATTAGGTAACATTTCTTCACCAACAAGGTGATCAAACAGTAGAACAGGCTTCCTAGAGAGGTGATGAATGTCCCATGCCTGACAGTGTTAAGAGTCATTTGTCAGCACTCTTAGTAATACGCTTTAACTTTTGGTCAGCTTTGAAGTGGTCTGCCAGTTGAACTAGATGACTATCACAGTATCACAGTATCACCAAGGTTGGAAGAGACCTCACAGATCATCAAGTCCAACCCTTTACCACAGAGCTCAAGGCTAGACCATGGCACCAAGTGCCACGTCCAATCCTGCCTTGAACAGCTCCAGGGACGGCGACTCCACCACCTCCCTGGGCAGCCCATTCCAGTAGCCAATGACTCTCTCAGTGAAGAACTTTCTCCTCACCTCAAGCCTAAATTTCCCCTGGTGTAGCTTGAGGCTGTGTCCTCTTGTTCTGGTGCTGGCTGCCTGAGAGAAGAGAGCAACCTCCTCCTGGCCACAACCACCCCTCAGGTAGTTGTAGTCTCATCCCAATTCTCTGTTCTGTTTTGTTCTGATCTATTCTATTCTATTCTATTCTATTCTATTCTATTCTATTCTATTCTATTCTATTCTATTCTATTCAATCTAGAAGTATTACCTTCCATATAGCATGGAATTCTTTAAGTCACTGCATGTTTTAATACTGTTCAATACATATATTATCTTCTAATAATGCTATGTACTAAGTTTATGCCACTTTAAGAGGTTAGATCAAGATGAATCCTTGAAATGCCATTTATGAGAATTCCTTATTCAGTGTTTCAAACAATGGAGTGGTGTGTCCTGACTGTATATCTCAATCTGCATGACAGCATCTGGTCTTGTATACTGATTTCTTAGGATATAAAAAATGTGTTGCAAATGTTGTGCTGTTTTCAATAACTAACTAAGCTGCTTTGCATAAAATACGTAAGCATAACTATTTGATGCCCTTGGGAAACGACACTGTAGTGACTTTACCAGCTATACAGTCACATGGTAAATGGTGTATTAGTATTCCACAATGTAGCAGGCAAGCCATGTGTTTTTGCCTTTTGCTTTGAGCATTACTATCTCTTTTATCATCACTAAGTCTAGACCACACAAAGTATTTCTTTTCTCATTAATCTTTTAAATGCTGTGGGTATTTTGACTTAATGTTTAATCTGTGATTTGGGGAACATTACTTGCCTGCTTGCCTTGTTAGATGAATGTTCTTTCAAGGAGTAACAGGTGTCAAGTCTCTCAGGATCTTCTTGATGACCAGAATGTCATCAAGATATTTTTTTAATGAAAACTGCCTGCTAAAAAGTGTAATTAAGAGTCTGTTGAAATCTCATCATGAAATAAAATGCACCATTGTTTCAATTAGAAAACAATTTAGCATCTTCACAGTATCGCAGTATCACCAAGGTTGGAAGAGACCTCATAGATCATCAAGTCCAACCTGTTACCACAGAGCTCAAGGCTAGACCATGGCACCAAGTGCCACGTCCAATCCTGCCTTGAACAGCTCCAGGGACGGCGACTCCACCACCTCCCTGGGCAGCCCATTCCAGTAGCCAATGACTCTCTCAGGGAAGAACTTTCTCCTCACCTCACGCCTAAATTTCCCCTGGCACAGCTTGAGGCTGTGTCCTCTTGTTCTGGTGCTGGCTGCCTGAGAGAAGAGAGCAACCTCCTCCTGGCTACAACCACCCCTCAGGTAGTTGTAGACTACCTAATCTTCCAGTTGCCTTATTTTTTCTGCCTTAATTTTTCTGAACTTACAGCATTTCCTATTTCAGACTATATAAGAAACTGTTCTAGCTGGATTTTAAACAGTTTACATCTGTCTTGTCTGTGGAAAATTCCATTACTTAACCCCATTGTTCTTAGGTATCTCTTTTAAAACACCATATGCTGGGAATTAACAAAGGACACAATTAGATGAGAGTTTTCATTGAAGGCAGTGAGGTGCTTACTGTTTTTTCAGTACACAATGAGAAACATTGGCTACTTTGTATAAAACTGCAGCAATTCATTCTCAGGGTGACATTCATCATTATTAACTATAAAAGCTTCACCAAGGGCAAATTGTGTCTGTCAGACCTGGTGGCCTTCATTAAAAAGGTCACAACATCAATAGACAAGGGGATGTCATTTATCTGGACCTGAGCAAAGTCTTCCAACTTCAGTGTCTCTGTAGGGCTATTTGAAAAGGGAAAAAAAAAAATAAAAGGTACAATCTAATCTGGGTAAAGATGGCAAATAGGCTCTAAGGAATCAGAAGCCTTTCCATGCATTTCAGCATTAAGGCTCAGTTTTATCTACATTTTATTAAACTACTTTTAAAACTGTATTTCCCAGATATATTAGATTTTAGAAATAAGATTTTTCAGTTTTGCTGTTATTCAAAGAGCTCTTGCCAAGTTATTTCTTGAGCAAACTTCCTTTGAAAAAGCCCATTCCTTCTAAAAATTAAAATGTCTAGGTGAGTCAGAAATAACAGCTGTATTCAAACTCCTGAAAATGTATACCAGCATTGAATTTCGTGTAGGAAATGCCTCACAGCAAGGCTTTTGGCATCTGTTATTTTTATACTGGGATTTGTAACACATATTTGCTTTAAAAAAAGAAATAGAGAGCTTTCTCCTTATCTTTGTTCCCTCTATGAGCTTTGCCTACATCATCTTTTCCTGTTACGCTCCTATTCTAAAGATGTTACTATAAGTTTAACATCTTTGTCAGTGATATGGACAGAGGAATTGAGTGCACCCTCAGCAAGTTTGCAGATGACACCAAGCTGTGTGGCGCAGCTGACTTGCTGGAGGGCAGGGATGCCATCCAGAGGGACCTGGACAGGCTGGAGAGGTGGGCCCAGGCCAACCTCATGACGTTTAACAAGGCCAAGTGTAAGGTCCTGCACCTGGGTCGGTGCAATCCCAGGCACAGATACAGGCTGGGTGGTGAATGGCTGAGAGCAGCCCTGAGGAGAAGGACCTGGGGGTCTGGGTTGACGAGAAGCTCAACATGAGCCGGCAGTGTGCACATGCAGCCCAGACACCAACCCTGTGCTGGGCTTGCA